>CAMOHE010053605.1:0-11863 GCA_946598075.1 Artocarpus hirsutus
TCAAATCTAACCTGTTTTCTCAATTCCCAGGAATGGATAATCATCATAAACAATAGAAAATCATAATAGAACACTTTTGAATGAATTAAAACAAGTTTTAAACAAGATTTTTACAAAAATCTGAAAATAGAGAAAATAGAGGACAAATGAAAAATCTTGATTCTAATCCATTTTTGATGAAATGAAGTTTACATTCTAGCTAATCTAAGTTCATCTAACTTAGATTGAAGCTTTTCTAGGCTTAGAAACTCTAAAATTTCAAAATGCAAGAAAATCTTGAAAAATAGAAAAACTTTGAGTTTTAAAATCTAACCTCGAATCAAAGCTTGAAAACGTTGTTTTTGTCATTGAATCTTGTTCCCGAGCCTTTGATCTCCTAGCCCGAAGCTTGAAAATGAAATTCTTTTCAAAAATTTTAGAGAGAGAATGAGAGAGAGAGAGAACCCGAGAGAAAACGAGAGAAAGAAGAGAGAGAGAAGAAAGAGAAATGAGAGGAAAGGAGAGAGAGAGAAAATAAATAGAGGAAAGGAAAAAGCAGTTGCACAAGACTGTGTGCAAAGGTACATTATTTTCAAATCAAATTGTTTTATTAAAACTTAAATTAACAATCAAAAACAATTTAGAACAATTAAAAATCATCAAAAAGTAATTAACACAAGATTTCCATAAAGTAATCAAATTAAGTTCAAAACACTCATCATGGCACACTAATTCACCATTCAATATTCTAATTCTATTTAATTAACTTTGGAGTATTACACATATAGAGACCATTAACATTGTTTTAGCCCAACACTTAAATACTCGTGTGGTTGAGACCAATTTACACCTTTTTAGTCACAAGACATCCATTCAAAACTAGGAGTTTTATGAAGATAAAATCTCAAGCATAGTTTTGGAGAATCAAGTGGACAATGAAGAGCAATTGGAAGGGTTAATATTGGAAGAATTCATTCATGAAACCAAATCACAAGACCCATTGGAGGTTAAAGAAGCATATGAGACCATTAATTTGACGTCATTGACGGTCATAACTTATACACTACCAATAGATCCCTTCTTCCATTGGCATCACATTCACCACATTACATTCTCCATGAGCTAATGCTAGAATCAGAGTTCTCCTTCCAAGCATATCATCCAAAATTGAGTCAAGTTATGCAATGTGCATAATTGTTCAATATCTTGCCAAGCATGAGGGCACATATGTGGTGTTCTATGACACCTTCTATGGGCGATAGTCATTTTTTGATGCTGCTTCTCTACGTCAGGCTAATGAGATTAAACCGTGCACTTCTTGGGAGGCAATCTAATGGATGGAGAGCATGCTAACACATATTTGATCTCTCTTACTCTCCTTCACTCTATTTTTTACTGTTTTTATTTTTATTTTTATTTTTTTAGGTTGTTTCTCTTTTCTTCTATGCTTAGTCTTACATTAAGTACAATGTAAGGATTCAGTGTGGGGGAAAAATTAGGATTAAGTTTTTGTTTTTCTTTTTTTAATAAAAACCATAAAAATTTTAAATTTTTCATAAATTTTGTATTAAGGTTTTTGAGTCATTTTTAGGTCTTAGGATACCTTCCAACTTCATTGAACCGAGTACCAATATTTATGGATTTGATTGATTATGAGTGTTGTGTTAAATCATGTTGTTATTCTTTTGTTAATATGTTTGTATAAAATTAGTGCTCATATTTAATTGATTGATTACACTTACATTTAATGCACATGCTCACACTTAATGCACATAGCCATATTATTTGATAAAGAGGCCCACATGTTCGATTAAGTGGATTCTTATATCCTCATTTTAGTTCTCATTTTAATTTTTACTAGTCAGGGTTGAATGTTAAAACTCTCCTAGAGGTCTTTTGAGAAGAATAACTGATTGAGCATCACCTAGAAAAGCATTGAGACAGTAGGTTTCCTAGCACTAAGGCCAAATTAACCAAAGCCTGGATTGATGTTCCCAAGAGAACATCCCATAGTAAGCCATTTTGAGCCTTCATGTAAACCTTTTTACTTGCTAACCACTTTGTCTCCTTACCTAGCCTGACATTTTTATGTCCTTTGCCCTTGTTCTAAAGATGAATTGGAGTTTAGAGACTAATTTCATATTCAAGGGGAATTTTGTAACAAATTGGGTTGGGGACAAAAGATTAGTATGGGGGCAGAAATCAAATCGGGAGAAAGTAAGGGAGAGGAATTTTTGTAAAGATAGCTCAAAAAAATTATAGAAGAAAAAAAAGAAAAAAATAAAACATAGAAAAATGAAAATAAGTGAAAAAAAAGGGAAGAAAATAAGTGTTTTGAGCTTTCCTATCATGTTTTGAGTAATACAAAGTAGTTAGAATGATGACAAGGCCCTAACAATGATATTTGGACCTTATGAGATTTTTTAGGGTTTTAAAAGGTGTACATTGAAGAATTTTACGATGTCTCTAACTCTATGAAGTTTTTAGAACCTTTGTTAACATCCTACCTTTTTTTCTCTTAACCACTACCCATTGGCCTTGTTACAACCCATATCGAAGACCTTTTAATTTAAAGTGGTGCCGTTGGTGTAGTGGAGATTCATACTGCATGGGGAGCCTATGACATTTAATCTTTGTAACCAATATTGGGTGATTGTTTCCATGAGGACTATAAGGGTTTATCTTCTTCAAAGCATAAGTTGATTCAATATCGATAACATTGAGAAATTCACACACACACACACATGGGTATGGTTGCTATAGGATATATTGGTTTGAGAATGATTAATTGATTTAACACAATGATTGTTTAATTTTTAGTCCATAATTCTTATCATTCTCTGAGGTAAAAGGTTTAAAGGTTAGTTGTCTTTGTCTATGTTTTTGTTATTTGTTTTTCATCATAGGTTTTGCTAGAGGACAAGCAAAGATTAAGTGTAGGGGAATTTTATAAGAACTAAATTGGATAAATTTTCTAATTAATTTTTTCCATATTTCTTTTCTTTATTCTTGAGTAACTTATGCTTATTTGTTATTTTGTGTCTTGTGTGTATTTCAAGGTAATAAGCTTAAAATTGGAGAATTTGGCTAAAGTTTGGAGTTTTAAATTAAATTTATTCAATTTAGAGGACAACTGGGGGCCAAAGTGAGAAGTTTAGGAATTTAAATAACCAAATCAGCATGTTCAGCAAAAAGGAGGTGTGCTTCAATGACAAAAAAGCTCATCGCCGCGCCCTAGCATAAAACCCAAGCACAATCACGAGCATCAGTCCATGCAACTGCGCGAGACATTCTACAAGCGCACTGCCACGAGTAAAAAGGCATGCCCCCACACGCAGAAGACAAATCTGTAGCCTTGAAGCTACGTTGTGTTTGACTGCAAGTGGATTCATGCCCCCACATGTCCCTTTGTCCTTAGCTCGAATTTGACATAAATTTGATCCAAACTTACTTGTTTTCAACTCTCCAATGCCAAACATATAAAAACCACCTTAGAGTACAAAACAAACAAGTTTTAGTATTAGTTTTTCCTTAGTTTTCTTTAGCTTTCCTAAGTCTTAAAAGATGAAAAAGAAGAAGAAGAAAAAGAGGAGAATCAATGGCGGCTTAAAATAGGATCGTCTGTATAGAGATTTTTGAAGGCGTAGCCTAGTTCTTTCTTTCATTCTCTTTTCTTTTCATTTATTTTATTTTAGTTTTCAATGTTTTATTTTAATTTTATTTGTGGTTGAAGAGAAATTCAAAACCCTAGACTTAATTTTATGACTAATTTATAGAATTATTTTTCAATTTATTTAGATTGTTTATGTTCTTCCATAATTGTTATTTATGATTATTTTCTTATTTTGTTTAGGTGCATAACTAAATAAGACTTGAATTTAATCCATTGCTAAATTAAGAGACTTGATCTATGATTGTCTTGATTTTCTAATCACTTGTAGTAAATTGCAAGGTATGATTACAGGAGGTTTTCGTTAGTTACGATACAGAATGTAACCTAGGTTGAACAATCTGAGCTTGTGTGTTTATTATTTAGATCAACCTATCTCTTTTATCTTAATCCTTCTATTGAATTGAATCTAGAGAACTTATTTTAAGTTATTTAAGGGAATAGGATTGAGTGAAGAGCTTGTTTTGCTAATGATAAGTAAGGAGATTAGGATAATAGAGCTTGTTGCTATCTATGGTTGATAGTTTCGAAAGTTAATTAAGAATAATTCTCTACTTAATTGTATAGTTACTGTTTAGTGGTTACAAATGATCCTTTGACCAATTTTATCATTATCTTTTATTTCATTTCTTATCTTATGTTTTCTTTAATGAATTAATTTAGTCAATGCTCAAAAACCCCCAACCTTTTATTTAGTTTTATTAAGTCATAGGTTTAGAGTCAATAATTAATTAATTTGACCAAATCCTCTATGAGAATGACCCTTACTTCTCACTATACTGGAATACAACTACACTTTAAGTAAGGTTTAATTTGGTGCTTGCCCCAAGGCATACCAACATGAAAGATAAAGATTGCAAAGAAATGGAAGCAAGAGTGATAAACAGTATTCGCTTATGTTGAAAAATGGTTACATAGTTGAAATTTAAGCATTTTTAAATAAAGCCGTTTTATAGGATCAAGTTAGACACATGCTAGATATCATAAATTAATCTCATATCTTTGTATTTCTAGAAAACTGATAACCATACTTTTGACTGAACAAATTATACAGAAATGCTGCTAGAGAACTGCGTCAAGAAGAGTTTCAACCAACTCGTCTTTCTTAAGATGCACATTTCTATGATCGTAGGGTGAATGGGCACACATCGTTCAATCTTTATTTGGGCAATGAACTTTTTTCCAACCATAAGAAAAAACCTTAAATTTTATTCTTGATATTAAGCAATAATTCAACGAGAGTTTTAAAGTTTCTCTGTAGAAAACTCTCTGTAAAAATTTTTGATCGATTGGGCTACTAAACAATAGGAACAAGTTTCCTAATTATAGTGACATGTAAGGCATTAATTCTACTAAAATTCCAAATTTATTTCTAGGTCAAAAGGTTGTGTTAAAAATGAACTAATTGGTCGACCAGTCCTATACAACCGATCAGCGGGCAAGACCTAAGAGCACATTCTTGTGTGCCAAACGCATTAGTTCACAAGTCCAAGGCTACAGTCAGCTAATTCATGCCTGATTGAATACTTTCCTATCTTTTTTGACCTACGAATATTTTATAGAGCCTTAGTTTTAATTTAAATAATTTAATATAGCAATTACCATATTAAAACAGTCATGTATAAATAATCCCATATCAAATAAAATTAATATGAATAATTCCACATGTTTATCTTGAATTAATTTATGGAATTAATTTAACAAACAAACGAACAAACAAGAATTGTTATAATCCAATCAAGCGAACTTGCACTAATCGTAGAATTAACATAAATTATCACTTCATAGGAAAAACATGTCGCTTCGTTAGAGGAAAGTATATGAAATAGCAAAGGGGGCCCTATAGATATATATAGACCAAGCTCCTATAATTATAAACAACATGTTCCAAACATGTTTATCTTATTAACTCTAAGACTACTGTACTTAAAGCATAGAGCTAAACTCTTCAACTATCAACCAAATTGTGAAACTCTAATAAGTTCTTCATCTATGAAATATCATGGTGTGTAACATCCCTATATGTATCTATATATAAATTATAAATTTTTTATTGATCAAAATATGTAACACTCTGAAATTAATTAAGTGTTATTAGAATGTAAAATGGTGAATTAGTGTGCCATAATGAATATTTTAAATTTAATTTGATCATTTTGTGAAATTTTTAAATTTATGATATTTTTTATTAATTTAATGATTTTTAATTACTCTTAATTATTTTTAATTATTATTTTAAAAATTAAAACAAAATAATTTATCAAATAACCAACACGTCCCACCTTGGAAAACCACGTGCGGGACGTGGTATTTTTGAAAACAGCCTTCCATTTCTTTATAAAATCTCTCCCTCTCTCTCTCACCCTCACTCACACTCCCTCTTCTCTCTCTCTCTCTCCCGTGCACTCTCACTCTCTCTCTCTCTCTCGGTTTGTCTCTCTCTCTCATTTTTTCTTAAAAAATTTTGAACCAAAATTCAATTTCAAGCTTCGAGTTAGTGGATTGGAGGCTCGGGAACACGATTGAGCAACCACAAACTCGATTTAAAGTTTTGATTTGAGGTTAGTTTCAAATTTTCTAAACTTTTTCAATATTTCAATTTTTCTTCATTTTGAAATCTAAGCTTTTCTAAGCTTAGAAATCTTTCAATTTAGGTTAGATGAACTTAGAATGACTAGAATACAAACTTTGCTTCATCAAAAACAGATTTAAATCAAGATTTTTCATTTTTCTCCATTTTTCTCTATTTTTAGATTTTTCAAAAAATTTTGTTTAAAACTTGTTTTAAAGCATTAAAAAGTAATCTACTATGTTTTTCTATCAATTATGATCATTACCCATGCCTGAGAATTGAGAAAACAGTTAAAATTGAAGATTTGGGCTCGAGGAGGCTGAGACCCGTGCCTAAAAAAGTTTAGAATTTTTCTAGATCGGCAGGCCGAACACCTCGTGTTCGGCAGGCCGGATTTATGTGTTTGGCAAGCCGGATTCATCCGACCGGTAGGCCAAACCTGAGAAAGTTTGGCAGACTGGACTTGGCTTTTCGACAGGCCGAACTGTATAGTTTGGCCGGCCGAACTAGGGGGACCAGTAGGCCGATCGAGGGTGATGAAATTTTATGATTTTTCACCCGTTTTCATCGTTTTGAACCTTGATTGAAACTCCAACTTTGTAAAATGATTTGATAAACTTAAATGGCACACCAGGACACCATGAGATAGTATAGTAACATAGGATATCTTGAGTTAGATACTGATAAGCTAAGTTGTTATATATTTAAGGTTGTACGTGGATCCACAGAGCTAACGTATAGCGGACTGGAATTACAGTGTGGAACATCGACATGAGTATCGAGGTAGGACTTCTACCCCTTCCTTGGTAGCTAGTTTTAAATGTTTTGGCCTCAAAGGAATTTTTAACAAAAAGGTTTTCAAATGATTGGTTGAAAATACATTTTTATTGGCTGATTTTATAAATGGTAGAATTGAGGTGATTTTTCATAACAAACCTCATAATGAATGTAAATGATTATATTTGGTAAAAAGAGATTTTAATAATCATGAAAAGATATATATATATATATTTTTGGCATGATGTCATATCAGAGATCGGGTCGTGTAGTGCACGACCTTGGGGGCAGGTCCCGAAACCCAACTGGGCCACTACGATGGTGATTTACATGTGGTTTGCCCAGGAAAAGAAAATGTTATTCTTTCCGGTCAACCTATTTAAACTATTTTGGTAAGGAAAGCTTTTATCAAATTTTCATCTATTTATTTGTTTGTTCTAGTTCATTTTCTACATATTTATTTGATTAATGAAATTTCTTTTAGAATTAAATATTTTCAAATTATAGTCCTACTAAGCCTTTCGCTCATATTTTATTTGTTTTTAAAATCTTACCCCTAGGTGGATATCAGCTTAAGATTGGAAAAGAGTCCACTGACCGGACTTGCGATCAATAGAAGATTTGGGTAGGATGTATTACAACAATTCAAGGCATATAAGATCTTAGCTTTCTCTTTTATTTTGGACTATGGTTGTATTGTAATATTGTCAGTACTGTGTATGTGCACAAGATATGGGTCAATGGGACCCATTCTTGCCTCACCTTCTATTTTATTATTTTTATTATCTTCTTATCGCTTATTTTATTTGCTCGAATGTTATAACTGCTTGTTTTAAATAAATGCTTTTAAAATTATCACATTTTTGTTTATAAATTAAATTCTAAAACCCAGTTTTTAACTAAATCTTTGTTTAATTAACTTAATTAATCTACCACGTCACCTCCCGTACATCGGGGTGTGACAGAATGGTATCAGAGCCTAAGGTTATGAACCTTAGGAATTGTGCACACATAGGTACGACAATGAAATACCACTGACAGTCTAAATTTTGTTTTCAGAAGTGAGAGAATGACATCTAGACGACACTCGACAGTTGATGCCGAGTTTGGAAATGATGAGGGCCATGTTTGCTGCATTCTAGCAAACGGTAGCCAGGGGAAGGGTGGATGACTCCGAGGCTAGTCATCGACATTTGTACTTTAAGGAGTTTCGTGGTGCGTTTGTACTGACTTTTGACAAAAATGGGGACCCGCAGATGGCAAAATATTGGTTAGATTCGATCATGAAACATCTGGATATTCTTGGTGTGCCAGTAGAGTATCGTGTGGAATTTGCGGTATATAAGTTTGAAGATGGTAATAATACTTGGTGAAAGCAAGCTAAACGCCTAGAGAACAATGGTAACGTCAGTTGGGATAGGTTCAAGGAGCTGTTTTATGATCAGTATTTTTTGCCAGGATATTGGGATCAAAAGGTGACAAAATTTTATAGGTTTCAGCAAGGTGATATGTCAGTACGGGAATATGAAGCAAAGTTCAATGAATTGGCCAGGTTTGCTCCATCTGCAGTGGCATCATAACGTGAGAAGTGCATCAAATTCCAGGACGGACTTAAAGCCCCTATTCAACGATAGGTGGTTGCCCTGCCACTCAGGAACTTTGGGGAGCTTGTGTCATTAGCAATATCAGTGGAGAGTGATTACGCACAGTATTGTGAGAATCAAGCCAAGACATTAGGAGGACCACAAAGGAGAGGTAGAAGGAGCACCAGTAGTCGACCGACTCTGAAAAAGAACAAACAAGGTGGCACAAATAGCGGCAGCAGTAGTTCATCAAGCAGCGGGTGCAGCAACCCCTACAGCTTCCATTGCCATTATTGCGAGCAGCCGAGACACATCAAGAGGAATTGCCCGATCAAGAGTGCTCGCTTAGGATTCCAAACTAGAGAAGGAGCTAGTCATCAGCCCCAGCTTCAAGCTCTACCTCAGCCTCAGTAGTACCCTCAGCTTCTATTCCATCAGTTCTCTCCTTAGCAACTGCCATATTCAGCATAAGGACACCAACCGTAGAACTTTCAACGTAACGTCCCTCAGTATCGAGCGCCAAGTACAGCCAGCATGCAGTCGCCATCATCGCAGCAGTATCAGCTAGTTAACCCAGGATCTAATAGTGTTAGTAGAGGAAAAGGGAAAGCTCCAGTACAGGTTCACATGATGACATCAGGGAGTTCAGATGCCTAGACTAGTAACGTAGTTGTCGACGGTATGATTATGATTTCTCAGTCTTTAGCACACATGTTATTCGATATTGGTGCCACCCATTCTCTCATTTCAAACTCATTTGTACATGCCTTGGGATTAGAGATAGAAGAGTTTGATGAACCCTTAGTTATAGCTTCACCCTTGGGGCGAGTGTGTGTGAATAGTATTTGTAAAGCTTGTAAAATAAAGATTGGAGATGAGATTTTGAAAAGTGATTTGATTATAATCCCCATGAGTTCATATGATGTAATCCTAGGGATGGATTGGTTGTCTAGATATAATGCAATGGTAGACTGCCAACTTAGGAAAGTAACCTTAGTGTCAGATAGGGGGACGGTAATTACTTACCAGGGTGGTGGTGATCGGTTAATGAGTGAGCATCTCGTAAGGGCATGTCATGGAGGGCGAAAGAACGCAGCTTGCTATGCCTTTCTTATGAATCTAGAAAAAGAGCCTAGTGTTTCGAGAAGACATGCAATGATCCTAGTGGTAGATGAATTCGAAGATGTATTCTCCCACTAGCTACCAGGATTGCCACCACATCGGGAAATTGAATTTGGTATTGAACTATTTCTAAGAACAGCACTGATCTTCATAGCACCTTACTGAATGGCGTCAGTAGAAATAAAGGAACTCAAGAAACTTACTGATAAGGGATACAATCGAAATAGCACATCACCGTAGGGAGCATCGGTTTTGTTTGCAAAGAAGCATGATGGGACTCTCAGGTTATGTATACATTATCGATAGTTGAATAGGGTCACAGTGAAGAATAAGTATCCTCTGCCTAGGATCGACGAGTTATTTGATCAATTGGGAGGCTCGCGGTACTTCTCAAAGATAGATTTAAGATTAGGATATCATCAACTCAGGATTAAAGAAGAGGACATTCCTAAGACAGCTTTCAAGACTCGGTATGGACATTTTGAATTTCTGGTGATGTCGTTTGGATTAACGATCGCTCCGGCAGCCTTCATGGATATGATGAACAGGATATTCAGCCTTACTTAGATCAGTTTGTGATCATATTCATTGACGACATCTTGATTTATTCTAAGACTTGGGAGGAGCATGAGAAGCATCTCAGGATCATGCTTTAGACTCTACTGGAGCATCAGTTGTATGCCAAGAAGGAGAAGCGTGAATTCTGGTTAACAGAGGTCAAATTTCTAGGTCATGTCATCTCCGAGCATGGTATCTCAGTGGATCCGTCAAAGATAGAAGCCATAGTGGAATGGGAACGAATGAGGAATGTGGCAGAGATCCATAGTTTCTTGGGACTTGCAGTATATTATAGGAAATTTGTGAAAGGCTTTTCGAAGATAGCAGCACCATTGACAAGATTGGTTAGGAAAAATGTTAGGTTCGAGTGGAACGAAGAATGTGAGTTTGCTTTTCAAGAGTTGAAGAATCGGTTGACTTCAGCACTAGTGTTGATCATCCCTAGTAGCGATGAGCCATACAAAGTTTATACGGATGCTTTAGGATGCAGACTCGAGTGTGTATTGATGCAGCATGGATGCGTGGTCGCATACGGATTGAGATAATTACGACCTCACGAGTGGAACTACCCTACTCACGATGTGGAGCTCGCAGTAGTAATTCACACGTTGAAGATCTGGAGATGTTATCTATACGGGTTGACATTTCAGGTTTTCTCCAACCACAAGAGTTTGAGGTATTTGTTTATTCAAAGGGATCTAAACTTGAGGCAGCGAAGATGGATGGAATACATGGAGGATTATGATTTCGCGCTGCAGTATCATCCTGAGAAAGCTAATGTCGTTGCAGATGCACTTAGTTGGAAGTCTTTAGGAATTCTCGCTTGTTTGGTTCTTGAAAACTGGAAGAGGGATGCAACAGTGAGTGAGTTCGGGCTATAGCATCAAGAAGACTATGGTCGCATTTTGGTGTACCACGTGGAGACAACCCCAGCTCTTGTTCAGATGGTGAAGTAGAATCAGTGGCAAGACTAGCATCTTCAGGGAATCTGGATGCGAATTCAAAATGAAGAGCAGTTCAAAGAATGACGGATACATGCGGATGGATCGTTGTACTTCAAGGAGCGTCTAGCAGTTCCAACAATTGCAAAAGTGACGAAGGTCGTCATGGACGAAGCTCATAAGTCTTAGTTTGCCATTCATCCAGGAAGCACAAAGATGTACCGTGATCTTACGAGGCAATATTGGTGGAGAGGTATTAAAAAGGATATTCGGGAATACATGGCCAAATGTACGACTTGTCTTCAGGTGAAAGCAGAGCATCAGAAGCCTGCAGGTCAGCTTCAGCCGCTTCCTATTCCAGGATGAAAATGGGAACATATCACGATGGATTTTCTTATTGGATTGCCTAGGACGGAGCAAAGGCATGACGTGATTTGGGCATGGTCGACAAGTTAACAAAGTCAGCTCATTTCATTCCGTTCAGGTCGACATGTTCAAGGAGGATTCTCGAGGAACTGTATCTGTAGAACATAGTAAGATTGCACGAAGTTCCTTTATCCATCACATCAGATAGGGATACCAGGTTTAATGCCAAGTATTGGAGGAGCTTCCAAGAGGCCATGGGTACAGATTTGAACTTCAACACAATATTTCATCCTCA
>CAMOHE010053607.1:0-19425 GCA_946598075.1 Artocarpus hirsutus
ACAATAATTGGTGACTTATGTCGATTTATTAGATTGATTGAAAATTTGAAAGAATCAAATAATTCATGTCTATTTGTCGGTTGAATTAATTTTGTGAACAAAATTAATTCAAGATAAACTTGTTGAATTATTGAGGTCAGATAATTCCTATCTGTTTATCAGTTGATTTAATTTTGGATAAATTAAATCAAGATAAACTTGTAGAATTATTAGGAATCTATTTATTTTCTTAGAGATTATCTAGATAAAGTTGTTTTAATTAGATAACTTATCTATTAGGTTATTTAAATTAAAACTGAGGCTTTATCCTATAGAACCTCGGGTGAAAAATAAAAGATTCGCGTGATTTTTATTTCGGCAGTTCGGCATGCCGATCCTAAAGTTCGGCCTGCCGATCAGGCAAGTTTGGCCTGCCTATGCGCGAATTAAAAATCGCGCGTTTTCACGCG
This sequence comes from Artocarpus hirsutus, assembly GCA_946598075.1. Taxonomy (NCBI): domain Eukaryota; kingdom Viridiplantae; phylum Streptophyta; class Magnoliopsida; order Rosales; family Moraceae; genus Artocarpus; species Artocarpus hirsutus. The sequence continues at coordinate 450 of CAMOHE010053607.1, forward strand.
TTTTTAAGCGTATCTTATCCGATATTGACCCGAATTTGATTCCGTTTCAAATTTTTGAGACCTTATCTGATAAGGAATGACTCTAGACCTAACCTCTATAAATAGGGAGTGAGTCTAATGATTTATTCAGATCAATAGAGAGATTAAGAGTGATACTCTACTGATGAGAATCTGAAACTTCCTGAGAGCTCTTGTTCACAAATCAAGAACACTAGCTTTAGGTTCTCTCAATTGGTTGGAAGGAGAGTTACCTTGAGAAAGAGCTGTACGTGTGAGCCCACACTCACTCCGATCGTGGATAGAGAATAGCAAAGAAGACCAGTTGGTTGAGGCTCTTCTGAAACGTTACTTCTTTACACAGATTTCGGGAGCTTTTTGGGGAATACAAGGTCAGTAAGATCAGGTTAATTTATACATATAACATGTCAAACTTGTGTTTTGAAAAATACTCTGATTTAAAATTTTTAAAATTCTGCTGCATATTATTTTTCCAACAGGAACCCATGCTGGGGCCCTCCACAAGCGATGGGCCCATCATGAAAGACCCATGTGGGCCCCGCTTGATGGGGCCTAACCTTCGTGAGGGGCTAAGTGTAACGCCTCTACATGGGGGTTAACAGTTTTTAAATAAATAAAATAAAAATCAAAAAATAAAGATAAAATATCAAAGTAATTTGCCCAGGACTGTAATAAAAACTCTCAAAATAAAAATAAAACATAAACAAATAAATAAACCACAGTTTAATGTAGCACGTTAAATTTTAATAATATACAACTATCATCATCATCATTTCAACCTTCAACAAATCTTAGTACAGTCACAGAAAGTAACAAGCGATGCTTACATTATTATGAAGATCATTCTTTGTATTCAAAACCATCCCAACGTAATATAATTACATAGCTTCCTAAACTATTTTTCTTGTAATCATCTCACACTTAATAAGTCCTGAAAAGAGAAAAATATAAGAGAATGAGCGACAACATGCTCAATAGGAAAAACCATTACTCACCTTAAGGTTTTATTCATTACCACATTAAAACTGCATGGTTAGTTAATTTACATCATATACCAGATTATGAGGTTTATTATGATCATATCTTGTGGATACCATAGTAAACCATTACCAAGTTTCACACTTATACAGATATACAAATATTACAATTCATTATTATTCCTAGGTATCCACATTAAATAAAGTAACACTCCACTTATCGAAACCCAAATGGACGTGCTTGGCCACCCTCCAAACATTCCGAGGGTATTTTGATGAGGGGACATCAAGCCCCGAGTCCTCACCAAGTTGATTCTTGTACAGTGTGCTCTAGGACTTTCAACCCAAGGAAGCGTCATCACCTTCTCCCTATTATACCTTTTAGGGTAATCGTGCCCAAGGACGTAACCGCCGCCCTCTTCACGTCTTACCATTTCTCAATGTTCCATCATTATTTATAGAGTCAATATTCCTAACCATGCTTTCCAACTTATAACAACATATGTTAATTTATTATGTTCCTCGCTAATTAATACAGAGCGAGTTCATGTCATAGTTTCATATGTGATTCTCATATAATAGCACTTCAACATAGATACATATATCTTGTGATAAAACAATCAATTTTAATTCCATAGAAACCTTACAAAAGATGAGTAATAGAATCCCTACCTTTCAAGCTTCTCAACAATCTTTTAATCTCAGAATTAATTAACGTTAGCTCCACACACCTTTGATCCTAAGTCGTGTATAAAAACAATTAAAACTAAAGCACAACATATAACCACATCCATAAATGAATTAAGTGTAAATCTATATACTTTAGTCTCTAATAAGATTCATAAATCACTTAGGATGGTTTTGGAAAGGTTGTAAGACATTCAGGAATTAGAAGGTGAGCACAGTTGGGTTCACTATCTGCATTAGCACATGGGTTATTGGGTGGTTTACTTAAGATTGACGGGTGATATACTGCCACTGATAGGTTTACTAGTTTTTAACCCGAGAATTAAAAAATTCATAAAAAATTAAATATAACTCCGATTTAGGCTTATGATAGCTTGTTGGAAAGCTTAGAATGTCTACTTTTAAAATATGTAAACCAATTTACAAAATTCATTTTCATCTAATCCTAAAATTCAAGAAAGAGCTACTGCCCATAGAGATAATACAAGGTTTATGGAATGTTAAGTTTTTCTTAAACCCAAAGCATATTATTCTTATTCAAAATTCTAAAATCATTCCAAAATAGACAGCATGCACATAATAAATCTATTCTTATGAGTTTTATACCAAAATCATCATCAAACCATATCTCTAGCCTTTCTTGCAAATAATGAGGAAAACATGCATTGAATATGGAGAAAATACATACTAAAGCCAAGTTTGAATTAAATAAAACCTACCTCAAAACTCATTTGAAAAACACCAAAGTTTGGGTTAAAAATCAAGCTTGAATTGACTCCAAAGCAGCTTCAAACATGGCTAGAAATTATAGTTACTTGGCTATAAATAGAGCTTTATGCCTTGTGTCTCTAGTTAGAAATTGAAGTAAGAAAAGAGATAATAAGAAACTAGAGAAGGAACTGGTGATGATTGAATAAATAGGCATCAAAATAATTGAGGAGTGGGAGATAATTATTGGTTTATGCGAAAAGTTGTAGGAAGAAATAAATGAGCATTAAAAGAAAATATTATCATGTCTCCCATGGACACTTTTAGCAAATAATGCTTACATAATTGAAGGGGCAAATAGGGCAAGTTGTGGAAGAAGATGAAGGAAGCATTAACAATGTGGTTGAGAAAATATATTAATGTCTCCTGGTAGTTGAGGTGAATTAATTTTATGTCTCTAAATGAGAAGGAGGCTACTTAATTGAGCATTAATGTAGTGGGACAAGGTTGGTAGAGGAAGATGATAGGTAAATTTTGAATGTTTCTTACGGAGACTTAGTAAGAAGTTCTAAAGTGACAATTTATTCATATGATTTTTATAAAAATCATACCCGTTAAAATAACGGGTGTTTCACTAGGCCTTAGCCTTAGCCTCCTCGAGCTGAATAACTGCTCGATTAATATAGATGTGTTAGAAGCTCATTATCTAAATAAACTTGAATATTTTAGTGAACATAGGCGAATAATAATGCATATTGAATTGGTGATTTCAGGCATAATCTAACAGTTATTTCACATTTAATTTCATTTCAAAATGTAAAAGAATAATCAATTGGCATTAGCTTAGTTAGTAAGAGTGAGTTGAATTAAAGGAGAAAAACTTAGTTCCAATTATAAGAATAACTAGTTTTATCAGAGAAACTAGACTCAGAACTCCTCTCTTTACCATTTCTGGCTAGGATTCTTTTCTCCTTGTAGTTAGGGTGTGCCGCCTCTTTAGAGGAGCTCAATATGCTGGAGTTCAAGACCATCTTTGGACGAGTTTTTGAACTCTCAGCCCCTTAAGGGGGTGGCCTAGTGACGAAGCGGTGGATTCTCCAGGGGTGGGGCAGCTTGCTTGTGGTTTAGAATGGACTTTTGTTAAATGGCGGAATGGGTTTCGATGCAGAATGGATGGCCTTTCTAAAGGCAGTCAGAGGTAGCCTCATCACGCAAAGGACAGAGTTGGTAGAGGGGTGCCTTCTTTCTTCGCGAGACTAGATGTTTTGGTTTGGTTTGTGTCGTGGTTTCTTCGGTCATGACGAGGAGATAGAGTCACGGTGGTACCCTTTTCTCTAGTCAATGGAAGTGGGCAGTAGTGGAGGTCTGTTTTGAATTTCCATAAGCTTCTGGTAGTGTCACGGTGTCCTTGTCATTTCTTGATAGTGGTCAGCTCGTCATCAATGTCTTTGTCGTCGTTTTTGGGTCTTATCTACTTATTTTTTAAGTATTGTGCTTGTCAAAAAATCGATATTTTTGGCGCCATTTAGAAGCAATATGTTTTTGTGCTTTGTTGGTTTGTCCATGTTATAACGGAGTTGGTCTCCCCACCTTTTATCGTAGTCTTTTTGGTTGAGTTGTTGTCCTTTGCAATATTGTGATAGGCCTCAATACTATTAGTTTTTCAATCTTATCTAATCGAAGTTTTCCATTCTTTATGGTAGTGTATTTGAAAGAGTCATTTTAGTACTTAATTAGGGAATCAAATCGTCTATCTAATTTTTGGTGTCCTAAATAGTGTCCAACCAATCATATTATGACATGTCATTCAATTAAAATTATGTAAAAGCCAATTAAATACTATTTTAAACTTTTTAAATTAGGTGTCTTAATATGGTTGATTGGATACCATCTGCGACACCAAAATTAGACAGATGATTTGAATAGCTTAATTAGTTGTATGCTTTTTTGGCTTCCTCATATTGAAACTCGGGACATGTATTACCCTTTTAAGTGTTTTAATCAAACCTATCATTGCTTCCAGTCTATGGTCAAGGTTAGGTCACTTTATGCATTGTAATCTTCCGTGTCTAAATTAGAGTTTGTACCATTCTAATTTGAAATACAATATCTATCCTTTTTTTATATATAAAAAAGGGAGAGAAAAGGAGAAAATATAAAGTTTAAATTCTTTTGCTTCCTAAACATTCCTTAAAAAATGGGGCATGGTGGGGCCCACCCCATCTCGGGCTGAAGCCCGAGGAGGCTGAAAAAAGTGTTTCAAAAAAATTATATATCATTGCGTCCTTCCAAACGTAATGTCATATATAGCTCTCGTGACTTGAACGAGAAACTCTCCAAACCCCAATTATATATATTATCTCAACGTATGTCCGTATAAAGTGTTGGAATAACGTTCAAACAACGAAATCCATATTCATGTTGTCTGTCGTCATGTGAACATGTGAAACCAGAAACAACCTTTTAACATCTTGTCATCCATTTGACATCCATCCTTCTTAGGATATTACCTTAGTCGTCGAAACAACATCAATCAGTTTCCTAAAACTTCATTCAGAACAATGTGATTTAAGCTCATAATTTTCTCCAACCAAACTTGACAAATGCCATCATCTCTTTGTGAACTTATTGGAGTGATGCTTGATTCATCGGTTCACATTCGAATCGGTTTTGTTATAGTATTTTTTCTCATAGAATTAAAGTTCAGTATTTTCGATTCAAACAAATCTAGATATCTTATGATTCCTTGTAAAAATACTTGAGAAAAATAGCTTGGCTAAAAACAACCACTGCAGAACTCTTAACATCGAAAGAACCCAAAAGTAGAAATGTCAAAAATTCTGTTCTTTATCACCAAAACAGCTGCCTCAGATTTCATGAAGCATGGGAAAACGCCCCTTTTGTGGGGAAAGTTATGTCAAGCAAAGCGACATCATCCGTAATGCGGTCATATTCCTTCTAGCTGTCTCCAACTGAAGAGACATCAGAAATGTCTTGTGGTGCCATAAAGACAAAAACCAGCCCTTCAGGTTTTTATGTCATTGCCTATACGCAACATTACAAAATATATACGTGCTTGACTCGTGACAATGACCGCTTGACCATTCGTTTTATATGCTGCGCTATTTTATGCTTGACAGGAGGGATGGACAATAGAAATATAGAAGGGGACTTTCTTAGCTTGTTTGCTAGGAATATAAAAGGAAAAAGAAAATGTTTAATGGATATATTTTAATATTAGTAGCAGAATCAAAAAAATTTTGAAAGACGTGAATTAAACTAAAATTTTAAAGAAAAATAACTATATAACTATTTTTTTTTTCTTGTTAAAACTCCTTATCTTTCTTTTACCTTTCTAATCTATTTTACAACTTTTATTTATTCTTTCATATGAATAAAAAATCTAATGGGGTTTAATTCATTTTTTAAATTTAAAGTCTACAAAACTAAGGAACTAAGGACTTATATAGTAGTTTAGTTAATTTTTGCTTTTACTTAGATTTTTTTAAAGGAGCTTTTATTGAGATTTTAAATTCAAAACATACTTAAAAAGTTTAAGGTATAATTTAAGCATTTGAAAAGTTTATAAAATATAAGCATACATAAAATTCAAATTTGGGGTCCCCCAAAAAATTTAAAATTTGGAAGATAATAGAAAATAATTTTGAAAAATATGTACCAACTGTAATTTAAAAAAAATAGGGAGAGGGGCAAATTAAAAGGAAAGTTACAAGAAAAAAAATTTGTGGGTGCAAAATTTAAAGGAGTCTCTTGCGGCGGGGCAGGCCTCAAGTGGCTCTACTCCTATTTACAATTATATTCTTATAATTTAAAATATGTTGGAAAAAATAAATTTTAATTGATATAATGTAAAATTTTTATATAATATAATAAAAAATAAAAAAATTACTATAGTATAAAACTCTCGAATGTTATTTAAATTCCAAATTCAATTTGCACCGTGTTTCGTAAGCGAAATCAAAAGGTGTTAAAAAGTCAAAATAGTTCCTGTTTTGTTAATTTTTCCTTTTTTCTTTTCAAAGTTTGAAGGATTAAAAGATGGTAAACCTATAGATTTACCGCTTCCCTCATTCTCAGGTTCCTTTCAACGACTCAAGAGTTGCCCATCATCGAATGCATGACAATTTACCTGTACATTAGATTAAAAACACTCGCATCATTTTAACTCCAACAAGTGATGATTTACTCGTACAGCACTATGAGAAAAGGACTTCTTGTACCGTTGAGGCCAATATTATATAGTCCTATAGAAGCCCCTACGAAGCCCCTACTTTTGCTGTCTTTCAACGGGGCCACACTAGTAAGTTACACATGCTCTAGACTAAGTAGCATATAGATATAGATTTGAATGTCCAAGGAATTATTGCCGGGAGTTTCTACTTTTTTAATTATGATATGATGTTTTAATAGTCTAGTCTGTGAAATCACAAAGTACATCCTCTGTCTGTCTACCATTTCATATAACCGGGAAGGAAAGGGAAAGAAATAGTGGGGGAATTCATAACCCTATGAATTGACTGGGAAATGTTTGTTGTAATTTGAAACAGTCTCAATGCAATTCAACTAGAACACTTGCTGATCTTTTTTCTTCGTTTTACGTTTTTGGGTATGTACAAGGACTGTATTAAAAAAAAAAAAAAAAAAAAAAAAAACCCCATCTAGCGGCTCATGACCCACAAAGAAAAAAAAAACCAGAGAAAAAAATATTAAATAAAAAAAAGTTTTACTACTGCACCAAATGGGTAGCAGTCACTGCATGGATGAAATTATGGAAAAACGATGATATAGAGGGTGTGATATATGTCATCAGTTCACTATTTTTGGGCCTCTGTATGTTGCTCCAACTACATGTAACTCCTCAGGTTGAATTTGCCTCTCTTGAAGCCATGCATGGCTTTCCTTCTCTTCCTCAGGCACTGTTACTCCATCAACTGAAATTTGAAACAGAACAAAGGAGTGAAAAACTACGAGCCTGGGAAAAGAAATGAAAGAATGCCCATTTTTATTTAAGCCGAGAAGAAAGACTTGAGTGACGTACCCGAAAAATCTGAAAATGGGAAGTCATGGTAGTATGTGCAGTGCCTGCCATCAGGCTCAGAGTATGGGGGGCCAAGAACATCTAGCACCGCACATGCTGTCACCGCTGTGAAGCAATGCATGTTGCCACCGTCGGCTGGATAAAGGATGGAAGCGTTGCAAGGCGCATTGAAGTCGGAGTCGACCTTGACTTTTGCCAACCGAACATCAGGTGGCGTTGTGTCTGCACAAGCCGCAAATCATAGCCTATATGTTCAGCCATTTACTCCTTTTTGCAAAATACAGAGAAGGAAAAGCAGTGAAAATTTGAATAACTAATTGGCTGATAATGTTTCCAGATTCCATCGCATGATGCTATCATTGTAACCTAATCCAAGCTTGGAACCTTGTTTCTAGATACTGAATTATCTATTTTTGTCTAGTGAAACCGGAGAATTAGTGTATATTTGAGGATCTCCGTACAGACAATTCTGAAATTACAAGTTCCAAACTCTGTGCAACTTTTTTTCTTTTTTAAGAAAAAGAGAGAGAGAGAAGAAACAATAACACATTTTAAACAAGTACACTTCACGTACGTTACTTGTCGTTATTTCTTTAAACTACTTACTAAAAGCAAAAAAGAGAATACATGATCCATGTAACGCATGGATGTCTGCCAACGTACACCAGTCATTCAGTGCGTACTTTCCATTTACAAAACCCAAAAAGTTCCAAAACTTACCTTGTGAAGAATTCACAGTGGTGGATGTGTTGCTGGGGACATCAGCCACCCAGTCATATGACTTTATGTGCATTGTCCCGAAGAGAAGCTTACTAAAAACCGTCATTCCCGGGTGATTGTGCAGCGGAATGACACCCGATGGAGGCAAGCAAAATATCCCCATCTGCAATAGCCAAAAAATAAATAAATAACAAATAAGAAGAAAACAACAAGAGAGCAGCCTATAATTTATTGAATTTTCGTTAAAAAAAAAAGCCGTAAAACTTACCGAGAACTTTTCGGACTCATGGAGGTGAAGGTAAGTAATTGCTGGGGTGCTGCTTCCTATCTTTGCCCGGAAATAAGGTAATTCCCGATTCAAGCCAACATCCTCAGGTTTCATGTCATCTACAACATAAAATCTTGGGTAAGCACCACAACAAAACCTAAATAAACCAAAAATATATCCACATAATGCATTCCAAAAAAATGGCACATATACCAAATTCGGTGCTTAACGTGTTTTACAGAAATAACCCACACAAAAAAAGGCTAGTAAGAAGTCCTCTTTTCCTCCAAAAGAAAAAGGGAAACAGGGAATTATTGCTTAAAGGGTACCAAGGGACAATAAGGCTGCTCCGATTCTCCTCATGAAACAAGAGTTATTATATTTTTTCCACTGTGGGCATTGCAAAGTGTTCTGTTATTTTCGAGAATTTCGAAACCATTAATCAAGAAAACAAGCAGATAGGAAAAAGGGAACAAAACAGACACATGAAACGATGCAATTTTTTTTAAAAAAAATTCAGAAGTAGCAGAATATTTAGGACAAACACATACAAAATGCATGTACATAGCCCACAAAATAAAAATGCGTCTGCAGACATTGAATATCAGACAAAAAAACGATTGAAAAGAATTTTCAGACAATATATATGATAGAACAGGCAAATTGAAACGAATGAGATTCAAAGACTCATTTTTGTTCATGTACGGATGAAATCAAACAATTAGAGAGATTCAACACAAAGCACAATCCCTAAAATTGATGCAAAAAAAATGAATACCAATCCAAATGATTGCGAAATCATATCCAAAGCTTCAATTTTGATGAAAGTCGCAACGAGAATTTCATTTTACAATCGAATGCCTAAAAGAAAAGCGTACCAAGAACAGAGCGCAAGCGTTGAATGTCCTCCGGCGGTGGGACAATCCCGGACTCGCCAGAGACGAAGACTTCCTTGCAGGTCTCGAAGAGCTTCTGGACTGACCGCATCTTCTTCTGTCTCCGGCGACTATTCCTCGTCTTGCTATTGGAATTCGTAACCTTGGGCAATTCGCAGAACTCCTTCCCTTTCCGATCAGCCAGAGCCGTCTCAATCCCCATTCACAGTCCCGAAAACGCAATTCGCAGCCAAAAACGAGTTTAAAACCAGACCACAATCTGAAATTCCGATTAAGAATACAGAGAGCGAAGAAGAAGAAGAAGAAGAAGAGAGAAGTAGTACGGATTTGGTTCTAGAATCGTAGAAATGAACAGGAAGAGAGAGAAGTGAAATGGGAATGGGAATGGAGATTATTGAGCATAGCTCTTGAGGAAGGATATGGTGGGTGAGGAATGGAGGGAGGTTTAAAGGGGGACAAGGTCTAGGGTTCGCTGAAAGCACAATACAGTTGGTTTTTTGGGAGACAAAACCAGGGGCCATTGCTTTGCTTTCCAGTGGGCTGTTCCAAACAGCTGATTTTTTTTTCTTTTAAATCTAATCTATCCAGTCTTGAGTCTTTCCGTCTTCCTACTTTCCCCCCGCTCACTTTCTTCATTTTCCACTTTCCACCCCCCATCACATTGTCTTTTCTTTTCTTTCTTTTACATTTTTAAAGGTAAAAAAAATTCATTATACAGAAAATTTACAAGAGTGGAGTTGGGGTATGTTAATTTCCAAAAAGTATTTTTAAAATAATAAAAATTAGATAGCAATGTTCATGTTTTACATAGCAAATTCAAGTAATAATTATTTTAATGATATTGATTTTTTATATTAATAATATTTTAGGTTTTTATGTTATATTTATATGATTGGTAAAATTTTTCTATATGTGTGAATAATCCTAATTTTTTTAATTTTAGTTTTTTAGAGTAGATAATACTTTTATTTTCTAATTCCTTTTCGACCTGGTGAAGGTGGTATAATCCTTATATTTTCTCATAAACTACTTTCAACCCTGGTAAAGTTTGGATTCGATTGCAAGCCCCTAGGTTTGACAACAGAAGACTTTACTAACTCAAATAGCTGTCACCAGGTTAGATAATCTCAAATTGGATTCTCCATAATCATAAAACTTTTTCGTTTTTTGGTAACTCAATAAAGATAATATCTGTGTTAGACTACCATTATCTCATCTGACGTTGTATAAAAGGCAAGTCTTTACATAAAATATCATTGTGGTTTGCATGAAATGAATAATTTTGTATTTTATAATAAATTGATGATCGTAACAGAGATATCCAGAAGTCTTAATATTTATGATCCAAAAAGCAAATATGGTAGGTATAAGAAATAACGGTTATAAAAGTGTCAACTAATCGAGTTGGTAAAGTCGTTTAATGTCAAATTCAAGAACTTCCTAGGATCGAATCCTACCCTTATAGAGTAAAATATAGATATATATATATATATATATATATATATAGAGAGAGAGAGAGAGAGAGAGAGGGGGAGAGGGAGAGAAAGAGGGGTAAGCAAAAAGGTTGCTTCTTATTGTTGTGTAACCCACAACTCCAAACCATATAATGAATAACACTCACATGATAAACAAGGTAGCTTACTTTCTATTTCAAAGAATTTTTATTATAATATAATACATATATAATCTTCCCTTAAGTATTTTCAGAAGGTATTTCACTAACGTTACATAATATATAAAAATAAATATAAGGTATCTTAAGTTTGTTAACATCAACAATTCTCAAGTATATATATATTATAAAACGATTGCAATATTGAAAGAGTAAAAAAAAAGCCAAAATCTAATAGTCCCTAGCCACAGCCAGATATTATATGTCCTGCTGGCGTACTCTCCTAACGACCCTTCTGCTGCACGCGTATATACCAGCTGTGACATAATTTGTACGTGAAGTGATCGCTTTCCTAGTTTGATTATTTTTTCACCAGACACAAGTATATAGGATTATGAGAAGTCAGCTATCAAAGCACTATAATTTTATTATAATTCTTCTCATATATTATAAAGATAAAGGCTTATTTCTTGTTCACTAATTGTTTATTTTTTTAATACTAGTATATATAATATATGTATATATATATATATATATTCAAACTTCATTTGGATGGTACTATTCAGAAATGAACACATACATGCAAAAGTATGCAAGCGAACAGAAGCATATATATTTACATTATTTTGTAATGGCCGTCGTTTTTTACCCATGAATCTTCAACAATTTAATCTCAATTGTCTTCTTTGGGCTTTACATAATTCGTACGCGTGTTAAAACAGACAATTATTCGGTGAAATAATTAGAAGATTTTTCACATGCTGTTTGAGGTTTTTTATCGCTTATATATTAGCTTAATCAATTAGTTTTTCTATTTTCTTTTGTCAAGAGTCTTGCACAAAATTAACTTTAGCACGCGCAGGCCGCCCACATGTAGTAATTAGTTGCTTATATACAGTCCATTGTTGATAAGAACAATATGAAAAAATGTACTGTTTAATTACTATAATCAAAATAAAATTTATATAATATGTATATAGATACTCTATTGCTATATGCTTATGACCAGTTTGGTTGACGAGTTTGAACATAAATTTAAATTTAAATTTTTGTAGAAAAAACACTATAACAAATCAATTTGAGCTGTAATTTGAACCTACGTAACAAACAGGCAGTAAATTTGCTATGTGATCCTAACTTGCTTCCTAGATGTTGTATTGACCTAATTAGTCATTTACCCATATTCACAGTCATATGTTGCATAGATTACAATCACACCTCACAAATACCATGCATTTGATTATCTCTTTTCTCAATAAGAGCACATGTAGTAATTAGTTGCTTATATATAGTCCGTTGTTGATAAGAACAATATGAAACGATCTATTGTTTAATTACTATAATCAAAATAAAATTTATATAATATGTAATACTCTATTGCTATATACTTATGATCAATTTAGTTCACAGGTTTGAACAAAAAGTTTGAATATAAATTTAAATTTTTGTAGAAAAAAACACTATAACAAATCAATTTGAACTGTAATTTGAACCTACATAACAAACGGGCAGTTAGTTTGCTATATGATCTTAACTTGTTTCCTAGATGTTGTATTGACCTAATTAGTCATTTACCCATATTCACAGTCATATGTTGCATAGATTACAATCACACCTCACAAATTCCGTGCATTTGATTAACTCTTTTCTCAATAGGGCATACGTAATTACTTACTGATCATATCATAAAGGGAAATATTAATTTGATAAAGTAATACACGTACTCACAGCATATATACCTTCATATATATGTTCCATTAATTTGTAGATAAATATACAAATATATGTTGATAATAAGCAAATCAGTTAATTAACTAGTCGTCCTGCTATTAATCAACCCATCGCATGTGTGTACATATATAATATATGTGTATATATATATATATATATATATATTTTTTAATACAAGCGTTTATATATTGTTTACGAGAAAACTAAGGGACGTACTAATATTTGACTTTACAATTAGTTTGGAAAGTAGACATTTCGATAAAATGATTTTGAATCAGTCTCCACATTTGTCCTTATTTAACCTAATGGATCAGAATTAATCAAATTCTTTTGTTTAGATAAGTTTAGAGGAAGCCGCTTTCAATATTGTTAATCGAAACTCATTTCATGACATTGACTAGAAATAAGGAAGCCTTTAATTAAAACCCAGGCGGTCATCATCATGCAATTCTACAGGAATCCTTTAATTTTTTTTCTATTTATTATTATTTTTCCTTGTTTTTCTTTCAAGCTTTTTATCTCAATCATATTCTGCATTACAGTACACTAATTGCACTATTAAATTAGCTCGAAAAAATCATTAATTAGTGGAATTTGTCACGTAAACTACTTTCTTTGTAAGAGGGTATAAATTAAACGGGTTTCGGGGTTTGTAAAATATTATTACTGAGTTTTAATTATCGTAAAAGACATATTGTAAAAAAGACTGTAATAAAGTCACAATGAATATGTAGAAGCACACGTTGTTTTGCTTTCAAATCCGCTCCCCGTCCGTTTTCCACACCAAATAATATAAGAACCAACCTCTCTCTCTCTCTATATATATATATATGTATGTATGTATGTATGTATATAGATATACCCTCAGGAGCTAAGGCAAGATTTTAGGTCCTCCAGCTGTTTGAATATATAACCGCCAGTTCTGCTTCTGAAAAGGCGGTATTTGGGAGCATGGGCGGTATTTGGGAGCATTGGTTAGAATCTTGGTTCTAACCATCAAATAATGTAGATCACTTACGTAAAAAATAAAAAGTTGCTATAGTATAAGACTATCACATGCTACAATATTTTAAATTAAAATAACTTCAACTAAAGTTCTCACCATATTTCTCAAACACCCTATTAATTTATGTTGATAGCATTTTTCCTCCTTTTCTTTTCTTTATTTCTTTCTTTCTTTCTTTAGGAGTTTCCTCATGACCTTAGCTGGTGTCAAATGGTGAGTAGAAAAGGAATATTTCCTGTCTAATTAGTTATGACCAAAGATCACAGAGACATACACATGCTTCCACCCTTAAATAATTAAGCATATATAAACGGTGTATAGTATCTCTTTTGGTTATGGTTGCGTGAACTACCCTAACGTGTCGCTACAGCAAAAATACTGCCATTTTTAACATCAGTTATTTAAAAAATCGATGTTAACTATAAGCAAAAACACAGGCTGAGATGCACAAGCGCGGGATTATTTGGATTTTTATGTGGTGATTAGGAGAAGAGTTCAAACAAATAGTTTGAATCATTTTTTGTTCAAATTATACTGTAGCTATTGAAAGCTTTACATTACAGATAGTTGAATTGGAGAGTTCAAACCTGTGTGCTAAACAAAAAGTTAACCATGCTAACTATGACGTCAACCTGAAAGATTCTTTAACAACGGTTTTCGACCGATGTTAAGAATGATTTTTATAGTATTGATATGAATAAAATGTTGAAAATCAAAATCTACGAGAGAAATATTAATTTTCATACTAACGAAGCCAATTGTAAGATAATTTTGTTTAATTTGGTAAAGAAAAGTAGTTCAAGCCAACCCCCACTATTTCTGACGGTTTCAAAGGACCACTCCAATGTGTATGCCGGATAGAAGTGCACTAAATTGTTCCTTAAATTTGACAAGAAAGGTGGTCTTCCCTAACCTAACTAAAATTCATATATACTCATTATTAATGACAATAATACTCTCTTACGTCTGACTATTCTTGCTTGTTAGTTAAGCACCTTGACTAAACCCATCCAAATGGTCGAATGTCGCATGTGTATAGCAATATGTCTAAAATTGCTTTGATTATATAGATGAATAACTTATGGAAGCCTCAATCATGCCAAGTAAGGTCAAACACTATTAGTGCTATAGAAGTGTGAAAGGAGAATATTAATGCCTGGTGGATAAGAAACCTCAAATGAGTGGAAAGGACTTTTTCTCGATTACTACTAGTGCTAGCTTTACCATATGTAGCACCCTTTAATAAGTGTCTTTCCTCTTCTTTTTTTTTCTTTTCTCTCTCTTTTTCATGGAGTAATGTTGGCCTAAACGTTTCAAGGTAAATTTTAATTAAGTGTTTAGGAACTCAATTCGAACCAAGTGTTGGAACTAAAAATATTGTATGGTTTGTTTGGTTTATAGCTTTGAACAAAAAGTTTGACGAGAAATTTAAATTTTATAAGAAAAAACGTTTTAGCAGAGAGGTTTAAATTGTGGTTGAACCTATAAGACAAACAGTATAGTAGCAATTTAAATTTTGTAAAAGAAAATATCGTAATAAAATTAGTTTGAATTGCAAACTGTTGTTTATACCATGACTCCAAACATCTGTAAAGCGTTTTTGTGTTAAGTATAGTATAGTATAGTATAGGAGAATGCTACATAATATCACTTCCCACTATAAAAGGATCCTAAAGTTGGTTCCTTCTTTATATATATATACACATATATATTATCTTTTTTGAGTAGTCCAATTTTCTTTTCAATAAAAAAGTAGTAATCTATGTTTAAGTATGGGACGATCTATCCTGTATAATGGTATACATGAGAAACATGTACAAATTAATGGGGGTTAGAGACCTCGAAAGAGAAATAATATCATATATATATATATATATAATGTATTTTTTATTGTTATAGTATAGTCCTATATATATTGAGGGACATTGACTTTTAGTATGAGAGAGAGGAATAATATGATATTTGCTATTTTATTATTTATATTAGTGGAGATGCATGGCACGTGCTGTATGTTGCATGACATACCCTGGTTGATTATAAATTTTACAAATGAGTATAGCTTAGTTGTTTTTTGGATATTTTAGAAACATATAAGTTTCTTGTTTCAACAATATGACAAATTGAGCAACTTTAAATTGATATACTAATAAATGATAAGAAATTAGACAATGATTTTTCCATAAGGTTAGTAGTGGCATCAGCATTGTTGTCTTATATGATTTTAAAAGAGTATTTTTATTATACAAAAAATAAATAGCACGTTTAAGCTATTAGAGATCTTTAACCATTCGAGTAATTAATTAGCTAAATTAAGTTATCCTCAAAAAAATAGCTAAATTAAGTCTTTTTAAAAGGAAATTAGGTTTATTTTGTGTTTTTTCATAGGTTAATTTCATGTAATTTAGGATCACGTATAATAATAATAATAAAAATATTGATTTACTAAAATGTTTTAATAATGTAATAGTATTCCTATATCGTTTTTATATATCTCTCGAACCACCAACGAAAGAAGCTGGTAGAATATACCTTCTACTTATTTTAGAAACTCTGTTTTCATCAAATAGATTCATTTGAAAATCGTTATTTTCATCAAAGTGAATACTATTTGTAACACCTTGATAAATTTTATGCGTGTCTATTTATTGGCTTTCTATTTTATTCCTTTTAATAGTAAGTGCATAATCTACAACATCGATCACGATCAACTATTTAGAATATATATATATATATATATATATATACACACATATATATGCGTCAATAACTATATAAATATAATGTTATAATGCATAGGATGAGCCACAGTGCGTCCAACCACACCAAAGCCGTATCGATCTAATCTCTAGAAAGCCCTTTAAAAAATTCAAGATTCATACTTAAATAGAGACATGATCATGAAGTTCCCGATTATTTAAACATGGAACACACACACACACACATATATATAAATATATATACGTCAATGCGCATTATGGGTAATCGTGAAAGCTACCATCATGTAACCTTTTCTTTTTATTTTTCTTTTTCGTATTGAGCATCTTTTTATCTTATATGGCACGCTTATATTTATTTGAAAAATCTTAAATCTAGTGCTATGCTCAATTCGACAGTTGTAATATTGTTTATTCATCAATATAATTTCGTTTACATATAACATTCAATTTGCTTAAGTGTAATATTTATGTTACAAATATTTGAGATATATTTATTAAAACAGATTGAGTGTTATTACAATTAATATTATATAAGTAAACAAATGATATTTTAAGTGTCCAGAAACAATGTTATATATATAAATATACACTTGTTTTTAATTATTTAGTTATTTGGAAGAATAATTTAAAATATCAATTTGTGTTTGACAATTGTAACATGTGAAAGTTTTATACTATTTACAGTTAAACTATTGGTTTAAACGGTTCTTTCAAATATTTTAATTATGATCGGAAGGTATTGTTGTTATTAATCAATTCCAAAGTATTGTTCCTATTATTTGAAGCACCTTGCATTTTTCCTCTCCCTATGAGTCACCATGCCTGCTCTTGTGGAATGAGGTGTACCGATAGGGCGACCAATAACTACTTCTGATACGTCATCCTACTGTGGACATTCAACAGCTGCAACGTGTCAGTTGATCCTACCGATAACACATTCGCCACGTGGGTTTCAAATAATAATTTGATGACGTGGTCGTGTTTCTGCATGGATAAGAATGTATATATCTGACGTGGAATAGTGCTAGTTGTGAAAAAATATCCAAAATATATATGTATTGATCTGATGTGGAATCAATATATATATTTATATATGTATATAGATCGATATATATCCCATAAAATTATAAATTCACCCATTTGAAAACTCTCCAACTTTCGGTCGAAGCCAAACGACCATGTATTTTAACAATAAAAGTTGCGTACACGACTTTTCTATATCTTGACAATCGATTTGATTAATAACTAAGTGATGGTAATTAATGTCAATGAACAATTTAATAATGCTTAACACGTAATTTTATATTTTTTCCGGCTGTTAGGTGTCTTAATTCGTTTTCTCTGTCCTAGTTTCTCTTTCATCCCGCATCTTGGAGAAAACAATAAAATTAATTAGATAAATGAGGAATAGGGGAAAACAAAAATTGTTGTGAATACATTAAAAAGTTAATTTATAATGCATCGTTTACAACAATAAATCTAACATTCGATCTAAAACAAGAAATTGCGGTTTTACCCTTATTTTTTCTTTCTTTTTTTGTTTTGGCCCTTTAAGCAGTAATTAATTGCATCATTCCCAACATTAAATTAAACATTCGATCTAAAACACAAACTTGCGGTTTTACCCTTCTTCTTTTTTCTTTTTTGTTTTGGCCATTTAAGCAGTAATTAAATTGTCTTCACCTAATTTATCTATTTTGTTTTCTTATTGTACCATGTATTTAATTTATCTTCGCTGGCAAAAATATGTTACAAAAGATTTGAACAGTATACTTTAAATGGACCGTGTCTGCAACCATGTAAAAATATATTTTTCTTTACAATAATTTCACTATGTTACTTCTGGGGTATTACCTAACTATTATCCCAAAACAAAAGAATATTAGTCTTTGTGTGCAATAATCGTGTTTTGCGACGTATGGCCATTTATGATATTAAAAGTCACATTACATTTTTCTTGTTTCATGATGTTGTACGGAAGCTTCTTGGAAGTTTTCGAGGGTGAGGCTTCACATGCGCGAAGACTCCTCCCTCACGTGTTCTCTAGAACTTAATCTGATGCATGGCAACCCCCAAATTTTTATTTTTTTTATTAAAAAAAACACTTAACGGCGTTAATTGAAGCAAGCCACTGAAATTTAAGACGAGAAAAATAAGGGGTTGAGAATCTTGAGATCAAATCCCACAATACATGGGCATGCCATGTGTTTTGCTCTTTTAAAATGATATCCTTACTAAAGAAAAGACGTTATTTCACTTCTTTTTCTTTTAAAAAATTCGTTTTCATTTTGTTAGTGTTAGGGATGTGTTAGAGTATGGTGACCTGAATTTAGTTTGACCCAACTCGAAAAGCTCGCGGTGCGACAAATTGTGGTGAAAAACAAAAATAGGATTTTTCATGAGATCTGTGGTGGTATGCCACAATATAGGGGCATGCCATGTGTTTTGCTCTTTTAAAATGATATCCTTACTAAAGAAAAGACGTTATTTCACTTCTTTTTCTTTTAAAAAATTCGTTTTCATTTTGTTAGTGTTAGGGATGTGTTAGAGTATGGTGACCTGAATTTAGTTTGACCC
>CAMOHE010053607.1:20496-31816 GCA_946598075.1 Artocarpus hirsutus
GGGCATGCCATGTGTTTTGCTCTTTTAAAATGATATCCTTACTAAAGAAAAGACGTTATTTCACTTCTTTTTCTTTTAAAAAATTCGTTTTCATTTTGTTAGTGTTAGGGATGTGTTAGAGTATGGTGACCTGAATTTAGTTTGACCCGACTCGAAAAGCTTGCGGTGCGACAAATTGTGGTGAAAAACAAAAATAGGATTTTTCATGAGATCTGTGGTGGTAGCGGAGGGATCGGGCCAATCCCGTAGCCCACCACTGATCTCGCCGGGGTGCGGGGGCGGAGCTCCCGCGGTACGGACCTGTGTTGTTGGGCCGTTTAATTTGTGTTTTTGGGCCTTTAGGGTTTTGCCTATACCTATATATATGATGTATTGCGTTATGGCTTATTTTTATCGATTTTCGAGCCTTCCTAGCGCTTCCACTGTAATCTTTTTGAGTTTAGTGATTTTCTTCTCCTCTGCCCGTGGTTTTTTTCCGTTTTGGGTTTCCACGTAAATTCTGTGTGTTTTCATTCTTTGTTTCTATCGCATTAATTTTGCAACAGGATGCAATGCTTTTGACTCTTGAAAATGCTCATTTTCCAAGGAATTTCGATCAGTACGATAATATGAAGTATTTGTAAGAAGAATCTCGTATGTCTTATAGCCATATACCGGCCATCTTTAGTTTGCATGCCAGTTGGGCAACTTTTGGATGCCCAAGCGTTGTCCAAATCATGCTATATTAAATTACCATATTTTTATCTTTGCAAAGATCAACGGCAACATTTTAAGCAATTTTTTTAACAGATAATTCTATTCCAACATAAAGAGATACAAACAGTAATATTGATGCTAGTTCCCACAAGAAACATACAATACATACAAGGGAACATACCGTGCGTCAAGTTCCCATAAGAAACCAGATAAGACTTACTTACAATAAAGCGTCATTTGGCTCGTTCAATAAATCTATTACGATCATGGAAAATTTAGATCCATTAAGACTAAGAGACCCAAAATAAAACAATCACCCACAGCACAAAAAAGACAAAATGTGGGCTGTACTCAAAAAACAAAAACAAGGGAGTGGAGTGACCACTTCTGATTTTACAACCATAACAGAAACAAAACCCGACATCTAGATGGCCAAATTGCCTTTTATTATACAAACACTAGACAAAACCAGAAAACAAGCACTGCAAAGGTCACTGGAGATGATCCAGCCACAACGTGCTAGAAGGCCGGAAACCACCACAACAAGCAGAGCCGGAGAGCCGTGAGAAGAGGCCAACCTACGTCGGCGCGCGACATACATCCGCCACTGCTGCCCGTCACCGACCCAGCCACGGAGCCCACCCGGAGATTTTTAAGCAACGGGCCAAATCGGGTTTCAACCTACAAGCTCACCGATGGCGATTTTTAAGCAATCTTTTTGGAGAATCTTAATACTGGGTTGTGAGTTATATCCTTGTTATTATACTTATATAAAATCTTTTTGTAAAGCACAGAAATCTACACCAATATGCGTACATATACACTTGGACCACACATCAATATTTTCATAATTTAAGGGATTAGTTGAGAAAGATAAACTTTACTTTTGGCACTTACAAAAAAAAAAAAACTTACCTTTGGCAGAAGGCAACATCAAACTTTTGGCTTAATTTATGATTAAAGGGGGGAAAAACATGTTTAAGGGATCATCAATTCCTTTTTTTCAACGTTTTTTAAAATATTCATTTTTGGCATTCTTAATGATGGATTATGAGTCAACTTTAAGCTCTTATACGATATCTCTTCTTAGGATTAAGCACAAAACTCTACACCAAGTTATACACACACTCACTTATACTACACACCATTCATGAAAATAAAAAAAAATAAAAAAAAAGACTAAAAGAAACATATATGAATGATTAACCTATTTCTTTACTTCATCTTAACCTTGACATAGATCAAACTTTGACTTTTTTGTATAATTAACCATTTTCTATGACAATATAAAAAGTCTGATTTGATTAAGAAGGACGCAATAGAACGTCTTGTTGTACCCTACTAAAAAAATCTTCTAATGCGTATCATGGACTATCCATTGAAGCGGCTAATCCCATGCATACTGTTTGTATGTCTAGTTGCACAAATTGCATAGTATCATAAATACTTAATCCAGGTATTACCTATCCACCGGGAGAGTTTATAAACAAAGAGATACCGCAGGGCATAGAGAGGGAGGTCATAAGCATCCATACCATAAAATCGATTTTCGACAGAATGAAAAAGACATATATGGTAACATCGTAACTATAGAATATGACCCTAATCGAAATGCATACATTTGTCTCATACACTATGAGGGTGGTGAGAAAAAATATATTTTACATCCCAGAGAGGCTCTAATTGGAGATACCATTGTTTCTGTTATAGAAGTTCCTATAAAAATGAGAAATACCCTACATTTGAGTGTAGTTTGAACTATTGATTTGCGTAATTAGAAGTAACCAACAAAATATAGGCGTCAAGACCCAAGAAGGGAGTATGCGCTCGACGCCACAAGACAAAGAGCTTAACCAAGTCTCTTACAATGACCCATGGATTGACAAACCCACTCAACTACATCTACTTCCTCCAGAAAAAAAAATAAAAAAAATAAAAAAAAATAAATGACCTAAACTAGATACAAATCTAGCCGAATATAACTACAAATTCAGCTTTTGTCAAGCTGGTGTACCACACCAAACAAGACTAAAGATGGAAAATCATCTCCATTGTTGCAAACTAAACCAAAACACAAAAGCAGAAACAAAAAACAAATAAAACTACAAAAATGGAGGAGACACCTTGACTATGGGTGGTCCATTGCCGCTACCACAGTCCCTCCACTTTCTGGCTATCTGTGGCCTAGTTTGACCTTCGGCGGTCTGCCCTCTAGCCACCTACCCCTTCCGTCCCAAGAGCAAAACCAATGAAGCTAGCTCGGTAGCTTCGAAAACCTCTGCCATCAAAGTTCCCCAACCATCGCTTACCTTCGCCTCCAGCCGCAACCGAAACCCCGCCACACCCAGCTTGCCTCTTCTTCCCCATCGATATGGATTCCTCGCCACCTTTGGCCACAGTTGAGATTCCCGTGCCAAGACCCACCTTGAACCCCATGGGAATCGCTACTTCCAACTGCGAAAGCCACCCTACAGTCATGCCGGCACCAAATTCTACAGGCCTGTATCTCAACTCGCTCTAGCAAGTGCTCAACCCCCCACTGCCCTAGTGCACCTCCATTCTCAACCCAGACAAGGATTTGCATCCCCTTCTCTCGTGAGCTCGAGTCCTAGCGGTCAGCTCGAAAGTGGCGCTGAATAGCGCTTCATTCTTGCACGAAGTTTTCTTCAAACAGTAGAACCCTAGTAGAGCGAAAGTCTTTTCTCGCACTCTCTTTTGTGATCTTCTCCCCTTTCAAATTTTGATTATGTTGTTTTTGTTTTTGTTTTTCAAACATTTGCAGGAAATGGTGGGGGCCATGGGCTCATATAGTGCTTTGGCCTTGCCGTTAGTGCATTCTCTTTAATATAAATTTGCCCTTGCTTCGTGCCATGCAATCAATCGCACTGTTGATCTAATATTGTTTAATTCTTTGTTAATCATGCCATAGGTGTATGATAAATATTTAATTGAACTTTGAATCGGGCGTGATTCATAAGTTTCCTTTTTTCTATTACTTCCTCTCTTTTTTTTCACTTTCTTTGTTGAAAGTTTTATTACTTCCTTTTGTTCACAGGACTTTCTTTTCATGTGTTTTATTATGCTCCTTTCGTGGAATCCTTCTCTTTTTTTCCTTCGATGAAATAACTAATAAGCATATTGTAGACGTTTAGATCTACAATTAAATAAAAATAAATAAGTATTGAAAATTTATTAATTATGATTAATAGATTGTTTAGAAGAGTAATTTAAACCAATGATTTAAACTGTGAACAATGTACAGCTCTCATGTGTCACAGTTTTCAAAGCCAAACTAATGGTTTAAATTACTTAGAATTAAATATTTATAGGAACCTTGTTCTAATGTCCCAGAAAATTCATTAATTTAAATCTATAATTAATTTAGATTTAAATAATAAATTTATCCTTGATGAATTATATTTTTGTATAAATACAATAAAATGTAAATTATTTATGACTAAAATATATGTGCATTATAAATGTAAATCTTTATGCAGTAACGAGCATTGTAAATATACAAATTTTGTGAGTTTAAATACTAAAAAATTCTTCAAATATTCTTAAGGTGAAATTTATATCACACTAATTATAAATTTTGTGGTATAAATTAATAAAAGATAAATATGTTAACTACAGTAGAAAATCATACCATAATTTTATACAATATGAAAATTGTCCATTTACAAGTTATATGAACCAATAAGGATTTTTCTATCTACAGTCCACAGTTGTTGGAATAAAGTGTAAAAAGACATATAGAAATGAATAATATACAGTATAGTGCGATTATACAGTTAGTTGTGTAAACACAAATAGATGTACTACTGTGTTGGGAGCTAGACTGTTTGGCACAACAAGTAAAACAGTAAAAATATAGGTAATTTTACACTAACAATATAGAAAAAACACATTGTAGTGTAAATTTATACTGTACAAAAGGTTATAAGATCTACTCACTTTACTACCTGTGACATCCGAGAATTTCTAATACATTAAATATGTAATAATTAAGGATTATGTTAAGTGATTAAGTACAAATTTTGTGAGCTAAGGTTTTTGATCGAGAATTTGTTAAATATTGTAAAAATATAAAGAGTGGAATAGAGATTATTGTTTAACAATGATTTTTACAAAAAATTTCATAAAAGTAAAAATGAGATTTTAAGATTAAAAATATGCCATAGACTCAAGCAAGGAAGAAAAGATATGAAAAATAAGCTAAAAATTAAGTTTAATTATTGTAGAATGTGTTGCAACAGACATTGAAATAGAAGTACAGTTTCAGTAAAATACTATAAAGAAATATAAAAAAATTTATACAATATAAAAATTAAATAGTGTAAAATTATGTAGTATGGAATAATGCAATGTAAAGATTACATTAATAAAGTTAAGCAGCATAGAAATTATGCTGTATAAAGTTAAGCAGTATAAAAATTACACTACATAAAGTAATGTAGTATAAAAATTAGACATGTAAAACTAAGCAGTATAGGAATTATACTGTGTGGATAATATGGAAGCTCATGGACCATGAAACACAGTATAAGAAAAAATGCTTGTAGTATGAGACATACATCAACAGTATAAAAAACATATTGTCAATTTAAATGTAGACTTTAAAAACCAAATGTGGGACCTACCTATAAGCCACCTTTAAGGTAGACAAATAGCCACCTCACTCCTAATTTGCATCAGTTCTACTCAAAGTGGAGGGGAGATCAAGACCAAAATTTGGTCTCAATCATTTTTTTCATGCAAAACCTAAAAACATGAAAAAAAAAAAAAACAAACAAACTCATTCCTTCTCTTCTTTAAAGCTGATCCCTTCCCATGGCTCTCTCAAATATTTTTTAAAGTACAAGTTTCCAAATTATGCAAAGAAGTAAGAACAAGCATTCTAGAGCAAGGTTTAGCAATTTTTTAAGTAAAACACAAGTTTTACTTTATGTATTTTAGTGTTCTTCCTTGAGTTTTGAGTGGGTTTTATTGTATGCTATGACCATATTGTCAAGGGATTTTAGAAGCTTTCAAGAGCTTAAAGGAGAGGACCAATACCTTGGATAGTCTAGGTAAAACCCTAGTCTCTCAAACTATGTTAAAGTTTGTATATATTTATGTATACTAAATGTTTGATGCAAGTTAAAGGCTATGACATGTTTTGTTTATGAGTCAAGTGCTTGATGATAAGTTTAAAAGGGTTTAAATGAAAATAAACTCAAGGAAAACAACCTAAGAATTATTTTGGTGCAAAAAGTGTTAAAAGAGTATTTTTGAAAGATTTTAGTATTTGATGTCCTTAGAGGCTGAACTATTTTCTGAGCTCAACGTGAGATTTATTGAAAATTTCAATCCGGACAAGTTTCATAAAGAAATTCCACTCAAATTCTGACCAAAACAAGCCAAAAATAAGATGATTTCAGTTTTGCTATTTCAAGCACGCTATTAAAATAAATGATTTTGAGAAAAGTCAAAACATAAAATTGTATATCTGATCGAAATAGTTAGGAGTCGTGAACAATTTGCGAAAATTCTTTATCAATTTTAAGTTATAAATTTGACGAGATTTTGAGTACAAAATTTCGTAAACAAAGAAAATGCTATGAAATGGTTCTTATTAGGCTAAAGAATTTAAGGAAGTTTTAATCAATGTGAAAATTGAATATTTTAGTATAAAATAATTATTTTTGGTTGTAGGAGCAAATATGTTAAGATTTTTATATTTCAGACCAAAACCATAAAAACGTGTGAAATTAGGTTCTCACTTATAGTGTTTGAGTGTGTTTGTAATGCAGATAGTGGTTTTATACTATAGTGTTATGGCTTTCAATCAGTTGGAATTTTCTATCGATTAAAGAATGTTTTATTGTTATTATTATAATTTCTCACAGGTTTATGACACTTGATTGACCTAATTTCTATTTGTACCATTGCCCAATGTTTTTAATTAGGTAGTATACAATTTTTATACTACAATTCTTGTGCTCTATTGTTTTTTTTTTTTTTGCTCGCTTTAATTCATTTATTTTGCTAGCTAAAATGACCAAAATACCTTTATAAAAACCATACAAAAATTGTAGTAAATGTTAGTTTTTTAAAACTAATTATAATGAATAACAGGTTTTGAAAATAATTATAGCAAATAACAATAATTTACCCGGTAGATAAGTTATTTATACAACAAATCTATTACTTACTTTAAATATTTTTGAAACTTGATATTTACTTTAGAAGGTTTCAAAAATCTGTTATTTCTCTCATTCTACCCAAAACAAATTTGTCTAATCCTAACCCAAAATACTTAAGAACAATTGGTGTCTTTATACTTATTAGAAAGTTGCGTGTTTGAAACTTAATTGAAAAACACTACTGCATAAGCAATATTTCTCAAAGGGAAATTTTCATAAATACTATCTTTTAAGATTTACTTTATATAAATGCTAAAGATGTTCATTTGTAATATAACTTAATATGTAATATAAATAAGAGTGTAGTATAAACTTTTTTTAGTGTGACATAAATAAATACAACTTTTAAAAGTGTATAGTAACGTAATTTTCTTTTGGGCTCAAGGCCCAAATAAAAAGCAAATGGCCCAAATCCTCTGTAGCTGTGGACATTAACGAGATCTCCATCCTCTGCATCTGAAATTTCTGGAAGCGGACCAATGCGCAAACATAAATGTAGTTAAACATAAATGTAGTTAAGAGTGTAGTATAAACTTTTTTTTTAATGTGACGTAAATAAATATAATTTTTAAGTAATTTTCTCTCTCAAATTGATTCTGTTTTGGGCTCAAGGCCCAAATAAAAAGCAAATGGCCCAAATCCTCTGTAGCTGTGGCAATTAACGAGATCTCCATCCTCTGCATCTGAAATTTCCGGAAGTGGACCAATGCGCAAACATACATGCAGTTAAGAGCGTAGTATAAACTTTTTTTTTTTAGCATGACATGAAAAAATTAAAAGTGTGTCCTAAGGTAATTTTCTCTCTCAAATTGATTCTGTTTTGGGCTCAAGGCCCAAATAAAAAGCAAATGGCCCAAATCCTCTGTAGCTGTGGACATTAACGAGACCTCCATCCTCTGCATCTGAAATTTCCAGAAGCGGACCAGGCCCAAACATACATGTAGTGCATCCATCGTTTTCTCTTTAGCCCTGCAAATTTACTTGGCTCTGGGTTCTTTGATCGATCCTCACCCCTTCTTTCTCTCTCTCCCAAATCCCCCTCTCCCTCAATTCTCGCCCAATTCGGATCAAATCCCTCTCGCAGATCAGATCGCTTAGCTTTGTCCATTTAGGTAAGAGAGAGAAGCAAAATGTACGGATTCGAAGCTCTAACATTCAACATCCATGCCGGATACTTGGAGGCCATAGTCAGGGGACACCGCGCGGGGCTCCTCACGGCGGCGGATTACAACAACCTCTGCCAGTGCGAGACCCTCGACGACATCAAGATGCACCTCTCCGCCACCGAGTATGGGCCCTACCTCCAAAATGGTGCTTTCCTCTACCCGATCGCCTTTGCGTATTTTTCAATTTGAACTTCGATTTTTCCGTTTTTCGCTTTTGATTAGCTTTTCCAGCTGAGAAATTTGGAGTGTGAATTTTGGATTTGTTTCCTCGTAATTTCGGAACTGGAGTCTGGTGTGAATTTTTGATATAAGGGTAGGTTATGATAAAATTCAGTTGGATTCTTAGTCCGATTGGTTTATTATTTGATTTTTTGAAGGAAATATAGTACTGCTGAATTATTATCGCAAGCACTATAAGCAGATCATATACCTTAGCATTTTAAGTTTATAGGCTTTTAGATTTGTTAAGATGCTAGATCTACCGAGTAAATAAGTGATTTGGATTAGTAGCAAAAAAAAAAAAAAAGATTTGAATTCACTTACCTGAGGCCTTTAAGGTAGTCAGTGTTGATGTGCTTAGGGAGAACTTTTTTGAAGTCACCATGGCTAGTTAATCTTTATTTTCTGATTTATGTTAATGGCTTGCAGAACCATCCCCATTGCACACAACTACAATTGTGGAGAAGTGCACTCTTAAACTGGTTGATGAGTACAAGCACATGCTTTGCCAAGCCACAGAGCCCCTCTCAACCTTCCTGGAGTATATCACGTAAGTAGCTTTGCCTTTGACATGGTTACATTTTACATTTCTATTTGTAGTCTGATATCAGGTGTTAGAATGAATATGATGCCACAAAGGCAGAATTGGGTTGTGCCAGGTTTTAGCTGATCTAAATTTGAGGCCAATGTTAGGGCTTGAAAGTTGGTTTTAATTCAACTTTTTCTGTGAATGTGTTTTGACTTACAGACGTTAGGTGCCTAATTGTTCTTGGTACAGGAACTGTGAAGTAAAAATACCCTAGACTTGATATTTACTGAAGAAAAGAGGTGCTGTCTTTTAGTTTATGGAAATTATAATGTTTCTGATGCTTCTTCCAGATATGGTCACATGATTGATAACGTTGTCCTGATTGTTACTGGAACCTTGCATGAGAGAGATGTTCAGGAGCTGCTGGAAAAATGCCACCCACTTGGTATGTTTGACAGGTATTGCCATCCTATCTTAATGCATTTCAATTTCCATGATTCACCATCAAAAGGCGTTATCAGTTCCTTTTCCACTATTTCTCATATAAGTATTTCTAAAGATCTTTATGTTATCCTCAGCATTGCTACTCTGGCAGTTGCCCAGAATATGAGGGAGCTCTATAGGCTGGTGCTTGTTGATACTCCACTTGCTCCATACTTCTCTGAGTGCATTACATCAGAGGTACAGACTAGCAGCTCTTGCTTTGTTTGCCATCGCTTTTCTTCGTTTTCTTTTTGTTTTCTTCCTGTTAGGTGTCTTTCCTCTTTAGTCTCTTTATGGAGCCTTTGACTTTTAACTTTAATCTACTTGCTGATACATTTGTCCCTTTACAAGGACTTGGATGACATGAACATTGAGATTATGAGAAATACTCTTTACAAGGCATACCTTGAAGATTTTTACAAGTTTTGTCAGGTGAGTGTTGAATTAAGCACCTCTTAATATTTTTGTATAAGTGTAACCCAGTTTCTCATTCATCTGAATATGTTCTCTGATAGAAACTTGGTGGTGCTACAGCTGAGATCATGTCCGACCTACTTGCTTTTGAGGCTGACAGAAGGGCTGTTAATATCACCATAAATAGGTATTATTGATGACTGTGTCTCACCGATTTTCCTTGTATGGTAGTGTTCATGTTCAAAGTTTAATAGTAAGCATCTTTCTGTACTGTTGATGCTGTTCATGGTGTGCAGTATTGGCACTGAGCTTACTCGAGATGATCGACGGAAACTGTACTCTAGCTTTGGTTTATTGTAAGCTCTGTTCTCTCTTACATTGTTGGGAGTCAGTGACTACTTTGGGGGGATTATTTTGACGATATTTTGCTCATTTTATAACAGTTATCCTTACGGCCATGAGGAACTTGCTGTCTGTGAGGACATTGATCAGGTATGTTTCATGCAAGGACCTATAAATGCTCATTTGGGTTTGCACTATCTAAGCTTAACATTCAATTCTTTCCGTTATTTAAACTTTGACATATTTCATATGTTAAACCGGTGAAAATTGCTTGCAGTTTTGTGGCTAAGTTTTCCCTCTTGGTTGAACTCAATGTTATAAGGAGGAAAAGATTGAAAGTGTTAATATATTGTGATTTCACTTGGTGTTTATGCCACTAATCTACGTGTAAATTCTTGCGTGTAATTTGCTTTCTCACACTAAGCCAGGACGCTAAAGCCATATTAGTTGTTGTTGGTTATATATATATATATATATATATATATAATATGTTATATATACATATATATATATATATATATATATATATTGGGGTTAGATGTCACTAAAGCTTTTGTTCTTTGCTCTTACAGGTCCGTTCTGTCATGGAAAAGTATCCTCCTTATCTGTCCATCTTTTCCAAACTATCCTATGGAGAGAGCCAGATGCTTGACAAGGCATTCTATGAAGAAGAGGTGAAAAGGCTTTGCTTGGCATTTGAACAACAGGTACGTATTGGTTGCTAGCAGTAGCAGCCATTGGACATATGCTGCTTCCTTAACCAGTCATTGGCGGCATCGACAAAAACAGCTAAAATAGTTCATCTTGAGACACCTTTATTTGTGTATTGGACATGACTGTTTCCTGGTTCTTTTACTCAAATGAATTCTCCTGTGGACTGCAGTTCCATTACGGCGTTTTCTTTGCATACATGAGATTGAGGGAGCAGGAGATCAGGAACCTGATGTGGATATCGGAGTGTGTGGCTCAGAACCAGAAGTCTAGAGTCCATGACAGTGTGGTCTTCATATTTTAGCAGGCTTCCAGATCCACAACTCGATAGAGGCAAAACATTTGTTCTTTTGCATAATCTTCTGTATATTTCAACCCCCCGTTTCATCTTTATTATATTGAGTCGTAGAGATGGTTGCAGTTACACTGCTGTTTGCAGTGTGGTGTGTTGCAGGGAAATACTTCCTATGTGTTACATTCGTTCTTTAGAGGATTAAAAAATGTCATAAACTGGTATTTCATGATATATGTTTGGCTGTGAGGAAGGAATGGCCGATTGAATTTTTAATTTG
>CAMOHE010053608.1:8339-48278 GCA_946598075.1 Artocarpus hirsutus
CCCCCCCCCCCCCCCCCCCCCCCCCCCCCCCCCCCCCCCCCCCCCCCCCCCCCCCCCCCCCCCCCCCCCCCCACCCCCCCCCCCCCCCCCCCCCCCCCCCCCCCCCCCCCCCCCCCCCCCCCCCCCCCCCCCCCCCCCCCCCCCCCCCCCCTAAAATTCTTTAAAAAAAAAAAAAGAAATTTCTAATCTAATGTAATGACTTACGTTGCCCAGCCCCAAGCCCTTTTGCCCTAAACTAAACAATCGATTTCACCCTTTTCTTTCAGTCCAGACACAGCCACCCCAAAATTTCCCTCTTTTCTTTTCTTCTTCCCAATTCCAATCCTGACTTCAGTGGCAGACGGTAGTGGCGTAGTGGTTGACTAGTTCCCCTCTAGTGGCTATGTTCCTCTTATGTCCGCCGGCATCCTCATCCTCCACCGATTCTTCTTTGCTTTGTAAGCTTTTTTGTCTTCAAAGTTCAAAGTTTTTTTTCTTTAGATTTTAGTAGAATCTATCTTTTCTTTGCATTAGGTTGTTGTGTACTTTAATTGTTTGATGAAATTCTTCTTTGAATTAGTCTTTTTTTTTCAGTTGAGGTTTGGTGTGAAGGACTCTGTTTCCCTATATATATATATATATATATATAATAAGAAAACCTTATTTATGCCTCAAGTCAATTGCATCGTCCTTTTCAACACTTCTATGTACTGTAAGCAACTAGGATAAAAAAAAGAATTCAATTGAAACCTTATGAATAACAATCCATCATCCATAAAAACAAAATTCACAAAGACCCAACAAAACAAACAAAATCCCAAAAACCATTTCATCACAAGGATTCCCAAACCGATAAAAAAAAAACCATATAGAGATTGAGTTGGTTCATAAATTACCCAACTAAGGAAGCCGAAACCATATTGGTTGTCATTTTGTGTTGAGAGGAATGACCCCAAACTACAATTTAACTTGATGATTGTTTATTTCAAACTATCAAAAACTCAAATTGAAATTAACCACTTGGAGGAGATAAATCTATCAGATGAAGAAAGAACAAGAGAGAATTGATTTGATAAGTGACAAGGAAGGATAATTAGATTTTGTGGCTATTCTAGAATTAAGATGAATCGACTTCTTTGGAAAGGGAAAGAGAAAAAGGGTTAGACTTTGTGAATCCACTTTGGATGGAACTAGAAGGCCCTTTTTAATTAAAAAATTACTTGAATTTCTTATGTGTCTTGAAATCTTTTAACTATTATATTGAAATTCTATGTGCCTAGACACACACACACACACACACATACACATATATATATGGATGATTATGTATGAGTGTAATTATGCAATTATAGTGGGTTGTCCTAAGCATTTGACTTAACCCAAAACTAGGGGTTTAACCACTTGTTTTCTTACCACAACTTTGTTAATTTGTTGTGAATATGGTCACTGTCTTTAGGCATCAGACTTGGTTGTTATTGGGAATGCTTTATATATTATCATCTTATATTTTCTACAAATTTTCTTCACTTTTTTTAATTAAAAAAAAGTGCAAAAATTTACATTGGGCATTAGTATAGGCCCAAACAGCTCGCACCCGCCCACAGCCAAACCAAAACCGCCAGCCATTCCATGAGCAGTCTATGGGTTTGTTAATCGTCAACCCGCCATCCAAAAAATCTGACCTGCACCCACCCAAAAACCACCAAACCGCCCTCCATTCACCCCTACAATGTTCTCCTATAACTATACACATTGATTTACAAATCATAGAAACCTCAACTATACCACCCATTATTGTACTAAGAGTTAAAGGGGGATTACAACTTTCAATCTCTAATTGTAATATGGAAGCAAACAATATGGATATGAATGAATAGGTAGCACCAGTATCAAATAACACATGAGCCCATGAATAAGAGATGTGAATCATACCATCTACCAAAGAATTGTCGGCTTGCTTTGTTTAATCAGTACTAGCTATAACAGCATAAGCCTAAGCTGTTGTTTTTCCCTTTTTGTTGCCTCCTTTTCCCTAGTTTCCTTTACCAGTGCTTCCGTTATTATTCCTTCTTATGAAGTAAGGCTTTTGGTTTGTAGAAGCCTGAGGAGCTAATTGAAAATTCTGGCTTTTCTAGAAATTTGAGCCATGTGGTCGCTGTTGAAAATTGTATGAAGTTTGGAACCCACAAGGTTGGGTTGCAGAAGCATGTGAGGCTAGTTAACTATGTTGTGACACAATCTGATTCTGATTTCCTCACCACATGGTGGAGCCGAAATGACTACCTTATGGCCTTGGAGTAAAAGTTGATTATGCTGGGTGATTGGAGCAGTTTCGTCTTAAGTGTCCCACCTATCCACAATTATGACAAGCATAAAGCTAGAAACATCCACTATCCAAGGACCACCAACACTCAAATTGCTATTTTGTGAAGCTTGCCCTTGAGACTTTTCTTTCTTGTTCATCTTCCTTTGGCACCCACCAAATCCTTTATATTTCCTATAGGAATCATTCAACTCTATTTTTGCTCATTGAGCAGTGGCTAACTGGTTAAGAAACTAAGTTGAAGGGGTTGCAACTATCATCTAGCTGATCCTTGGCCATAGATTGTTTCTAAGCTTTTCACATCTTGCGAAGGGATCTGCTACAACTTTAGGGTTATAGTGAGACAATTCTATGAATCGAGCCTGGTATTCATCTACTGTCATGTCGCACTGTACCAAAATTTCAAATTTCATAAGCATTGTTTGTCAATGGCTCTAGTGAACATACGTATTGTTTAATAGGATTTCGAATTGATTCCAAATAAGATTTAGTACATCATAATTATCTTTTTGAAGATTCCACCACTCTTCAACTTTGCCTTCAAACACATATGTAGCATGTTATACGTGTATGCCCTAAGAAGTAAAAATATACTATGCTTTTGGAGACATTTTTATCAATAAAGAATTTATTTATTATTTATATACTAATTTTTTTCCTCTTTACATTCATATTTATTAAATGTATGTTAAGCAAATAAAAGTCTGAAACTGTCGTTTTAAACCTTTAAGAATTGGGCATATAATGGATAGATTATGCAGAAGACATAATTCTTAAGGTGACGATCTAAATTATAAGATTTGCAATTGAGGGAATAAAGTTGGGCACTTTATTCATGAAATGCTTGTTATGTTGTCTATATCCCTAACGAGAGATGGTTTGTCTTGACATCAGACGCGAAGAGAAACACTGGCACATTGTCATAGGTGACGATATGTTGGATCGGGACATAAAGTGAACTGATTTGGATTAATAATTCTATCTCAGCAAATCGATTCACCTTAGACAATTATTTATATTGTATCTTAATCTTGAGATGAATAGTGGGCCCGTTGTCTTGACTTATGTCTTTTGATGTACTAAAGGGTGACATCCACATTTTATAGTGGTACGCATGCCGGTATATTGGAAGCATGACCCATGATAGCATAGATTTGTTATTCATAGATATGGAATCCATAGCTTCTCTTTAGGAGTAGTAATATCCTCTTATATGCATTATCCTATAACTGAAAAACTTGAGCGCTTCACCATTTGGTTACATAGGTGTAACCGAATCGTATACTGTCTTTGGATGGTAAGTTTTTTGATGGTGAGATAATAGAACATAAGATTAAAAATAATTGGGAAGGTAAGACAGAACTTGTCCTTAAGCCGATTATGGATAATCCTATAGGAATACGATACGTTATTATATGTCATAGAGACTTAGCTATTCGGGTTTTGTAATTTTATATAGTTTAAGAGTGTATCTCTAAGCTTTTAATAGAGTAGCGTTGGAGTTAATAATTATGAAATGTATATTTGGGATATTGGGTTTCATAATTACCAGGAGCTTAAACTATATAGGTTTATTTGGTCCCTTTTGCTAACTTACAAAAATCCTATAATGATACAGCATGCTTTTCTATTAATTAGTGTCTGATGTTAGTTTTATCATATTGGCTGATTTGATAAAATCAAATAATTTATGTTTGTTTATCAATTGAATTAATTTTTATGATAAAATTAATTCAAGACAAATTTGTTGAATTATTAGGATCAGATAATTCATGTATGTTTATCGATTGGATTAATTTTTTAATTAATTCAAGATAAACTTGTTGAATTATCAGGACTATTTATTTTCTTAAAGATTAACTAGATATGACTATTCTAATCAAATAACTTTTCTATTATGTTATTTGAATTAAAACTAAGGCTTTATCCCAAGAATCTCTGGTGGAAAATAAAGATTCGTATGGATCTTTCATTGGAGGTTTGATAGGCCAATCTTTAAGTTCGACTTGCCAATAGAGAAGATTTGGCAGGCCGATCTTTAAGTTTGGCCTACCAATAGAGAAGGTTCGACAGGCTGATCGGCCAGTTCAGCCTGTCGACCAGGCAATAAAAGGATCACATATTTTCATGTAAATTTTATCATATATTGATTCTAATATGAATTTTTAAGGCCTTATCTGATAAAGACTAACTCCTAGAACCAACCTCTATAAAAGGGGAGTGAGTCTCTTTATTATTAAGATCAGTTGAGAAATCTAGAGTGAGACTCTATCAGTAAGACTCTGAAACTCCCCAGAGAGCTAATATTCACAAATCACAAATTATAGCTTTGGGTATTTCTCTACTGGTTGGAAGTAGAGTCATGTGGGGAAATGCTAAACAACATGAGACCACACTCACTTCAATCGTGGATAGGGAATAGCAAAGAATACTAGTGAGTTGAGACTCTTTTGGAATGTTACTTTTCTTCACAGATTATGGGAGTTCTTCGACATTCAAAGGTTAGTAAGATCTATTTAATTTATGCATATAGTTTGTCAAACCTGTGTTTTAAAAAATACTCTGATGTAAAAATTTTAAATTCTATTACGTATTATTTTTCAATAATTGGTATCAGAACCATGATTTTTACATAAATTTACGAGTTTATGATCATGTTATATGTATAAATCATGTGATCTTTATTTCTCCTATGCTTGAATTTAATTTTTTAGAGAGTTGGCACTCTAGGTCTATATATTTTTATGTTGTTATGGATTATATGGTGAATGTTTATTAATAAATAATGGTTGATTAAATTATTATTTAATTATTAATTAATTAATTAATCTATACCAGTTATGGTTCCTTAGATGTTAGAATGTGTATTTAGATTTTTCATGTAATTAGATGGCGGATTATCATCTCCATCTAGGAATTATTATTGAATTTTAAATTTGTAAGAATTTTGTAATTAAATAATCGTTCAGAGAAGACAGATTTAGAAAGCAGATCTCGAAGATGGATGATAGTGTTCTCAGGTATTTCCTGAGTCTCTAATTTTATGTTTTTGAATTGTTGAAAATAAAATTGATAAATTGCATCAAAATTGTATTTTTTGGAAAGGGGTGATCTCTGCTCGGTTGACATGCTGAACCCTCCAGTTCGATAGGCCAATGGTCTCAGGATCGGCAGGCCAGACTTCGGGTTCGGCAGGCCATCCGTGGGGTAAAAATCTAGTGGCTTTAGCGATAGGTCGAACTTTGATGACCGGCAGGCCAACCTGAAAAGATCGACAGGTCGGTGAGTCATGACCAGTAGGCCAATCACATAGATCGGCTTGCTAGCAAAGAGCTAAAAATTTTTCCAAAAAAGGTGTAGCTTTCGATATAGTTTTAATTTTATTTTTGGAACAATTTTAAGAAACATTAAAATTTAGATATGAATAGAAACACAAAGTATTCGATCTATGCGGGATTGAAGAGTTGAAGATGGCCATTACATGAAGAAGGATACAACTTGAGGATTCAAGAATGAAAAATCAATAATATGTTTCGATTATTCTCTTATAATCTTTACTTTCTATTCTCTAGGATGGAACTATAATATTACGGTTATTTATTATTATTTTACTTATAGCTTTGCTTGATTGCTTTGCTTGTCTGCATTATAATATAATTGGTCATGTACATTGGTAACATGTCATATAAAATAGGAAATGCCGCTCAATTTAAAATTGTTCATGCATGTTTTTAAAATAAAACATTGATTTCAAAAGATTGAGTGGGAGAAGGTTTTTGAAGAAAGGACCTAAAGCCTTCATTGTTGGTCCATAGGTAGTACATAGTGGTTCCAACCCCTAGGAAGAGACTTCATCATGTACTAGGTTAGATCTCCGAGAGGATAAGGTATTTTAGTATGATTTATGGTTGCACACCCCTAGGTGGTGATTGCAAATCATGGAAAAAATTTTGAAACGATGGTTATACACTCATGTTAATATTATCATTACCTCCCCTAGGAGCTCTGTTAATAAAATTAATGATCAAAGAAATGATTATTAATATATGCTGAATCATACGGGTCCTAGATGGCATATATTAATCAAGAGAGGATCTATGTTCCTGATTGAATTTGGCATGACTTCCCTAGGAGCTTGTTGAATTCTGAGTTAGGAATTATCATTGTAAGGTTGTGATATTTTCAAGGTTTTGACACATAAACACATTTGCATGGTTTTGCATGATTGTATTATCTTACTAAATTATTATGCTATGTTTGCTTATGTTTGGTATATGATTATTTATTGTAGATTAAAAATGTCTAAAAACATTTTATCATTGATACTTGACAAAAACCAATTAACCAGAGAGAATTATAATGATTGAAAATGGAACCTAAATATCATCCTCTCCTTTGAGAATTTGAAATTTGTACGACAACCCGTTGTCCTCCCAAGCCTATGGGAGATTCCACCAACGATCATGTCCAAGCATATGATCGTTAGAAAGATACAAATAATCAGGTTTGCTGCTATGCTATGGCCTACATGAATAATGTGTTGCAGACTCAACATGAGGATTATGAGATTGCTAAGCAGATCTCAGATAATCTAGAAGATATGTTTGGAGGCCAGGCCCTAATAAAGAGACAAGGGGCACTTTGGAAACTCTTGAACTATAAACAAAACCAAGGAAATCTATAAAGGAGCATATGATGTTGGTTATGGGTTACCTCGTTGAGGCATAAACCAATGGAGCCAACATCGATGCTGAAACTAAGATGACTACGGTCTTTGAGACTTTGTCTAAAGAGTTTATCTCGTTTAGAGCTACTTTTAATTTAAGCAATAGATGAGATATGACCTTAATAGAGTTGATGAAATAGTTACAGGAGTTCAAACTACTGATCAGGGAATCTCCTACTGGTGGCAAGGCCAACTTGGCAGCTGCTTCTGGTTCCAATCATAATCCTAGGAATGGAAAGAAGCAACGGGCCAAGAATAGGAAGTCTTCTATTCTTGCTAACAACAAGAGCAAGAAGAAGAAGAAGAAGAAGAAGAACCCAAAGATACTTAAGTGCTTCTATTGCTAGAAGATCAGGCACATTAAGAAGAATTACAAGGACTTCCTTTCCCAAGGAGATAGGTGTGATTTTTTATATTTAAAAGCTTCTTTGGTTGAGGAATCTAGTGACATTTGGGCACTAATCATGTTTGGGTTTCTCTGTAGGGGTTCAAAGAAACAAGAAGTCTACTTTGTGAAGACTTCAAGCTTTGGATGAGCGATGGATCCTTGGTCTTAGCTGAAGTAGTGGGAGACGTCCATCTGTATTTTGATAATTATAGGAATTTAATTTTGTAAGATTGTTTTTATGTTCCTAAATTTTAGAGGAATTTAATTTCTATAGCTTGTTTATTTAAAGACACCTATTTGGTTTCTTTTAATAATAAAGTGGTGATTCGTAAAAACAAATCTTTTATTTGTTCTGGATGGAAGCAAAATAATCTATATTTTATCAAACCTAAGATGAACTTACTGCTTAATGCTGAGTAAATGATGATAACTTTAAAAGACTTAAAACTTCTCACTCTAATAAGACTTGTCTTTGGCATTTGCGCCTTGGCCATATTAACCTGAATATGATATAAAGGTTGGTAAGGGATAGACTTTTAAGTCACTTAAAGGTAAAATCTATACCTCAATGTGAATCTTGTTTAGAGGATAAAATGACCAAAAGACCATTCGGGTCTAAGAACAATAGGGCCGAAGGGGTTCTAGAACTTATGCATAGTAATGTTTGTGGACCGATGAACATCTGAGGACAAGGAGGGTAAGAGTACTTCATCACTTTTATTGACGATTACTCAAGGTATGGGTATGTGTTCTTGATGCACCACAAAAGCAAAACTTTTGACAAGTTTAGGGAGTTTCAGACTGAAGTGGAAAAGCAATTAGATAGACCAATAAAGGCACTTTGATTCGATCGAGGTGGAGAATACCTTTCTAATGAATTCTTAGGACATTTATTAGAGAATGAGATTTTATCCTATTTGATTGTGTCAGGCACTCCGCAGCAAAATGGCATAGCTGAGAGAAGAAATAGCACTTTATTGAGCATGGTCAGGTCCATAATGAATTGTTCACCTTTATCCTTTTGGGTATATACACAACAAATTGCATGTTATCTTTTAAACAATGTGCCTTTCAAATCAGTCCCCAAACTCCTCACGAGTTAGGGACATGCAAGAAGATATCCTAAAACCATATTCGCATATGGAGATGTCCAGCTCATGTCCTGTTTAGGGATGCGAACAAGTTGGAAGAACATTTGAAAGTTTGTGTGTTTGTAGGATATCCAAAAGGGCCTAAAGGGGGTTATTTTTATAACCCAAAAGCAAATAAAGTCATTGTTTCAACTAATGCAACTTTACTCGAGGAGATTTACATGGATGACTTTAGCCCTCGAAGCAAAGTAGCGCTCGAGGAGTTGAGGAGTGATCCGATCACTTTGGGGGTTCTGGTAGAAGCCACTCCAATCGATGTAAAAAACCAAACGAACCTAAACAACAACCTAAGGGGCTTTGACATAGTGGGAGGATCGGGCATCAACCCGAGCAGTATATGTTCAATGGTGAGGCCTTCTTGACTGAACTAGATGAACATGACAGGAATCCTTATAGGTATGTAGAGGCTATGGAGGATGTTGATTTGAAACCCTAGACAGAGGCCATAAACATAGAGATGAAGTCTATGGAGACTGATCGTGTCTAGGAACTTGTGGATCTTCCCGAAGGGGTAAACCCATAGGGTGTAAGTGGATCTATAAGAGAAAAGAGGTGTGGATGGAAAGGTTAAAACCTTTAAGGCTAGAATGGTAGCTAAGGGTTACACGTAAAAGGAAGGAATCGATTATAAGGAAACCTTTTCGCTTGTAGACATGCTTAAGTCCATCCAAATTCTCTTGTCCATAGCTGCCAATCTCGACTATGAGATTTGACAAATGGATGTCAAGATGACCTTTTTGAATGGCTATCTTGATGAGTCTATTTATATAGAACAACTAGATGGGTTCAAGGCTAAGGGTTAGGAGGATAAGGTTTGTAAGCTGCTAAAGTCAATTTATGGACTTAAGTAGGCTTCCCATTCTTGGAACATAAGATTTGATCAAGTGATTAAGACTTATGGGTTCTTACAAAATGTTGATAAGCCATATGTTTACAAACACATTGAGGATAAGAATGTAGTTTTTCTATTGCTCTATGTAGATGACATTTTGCTAATTGGCAATGACGTTAGGGCATTGTCATTGATCAAATTATGGTTGACCAAGCAGTTTGATATGAAGAACTTGGGTGAAGCTAATTTTGTTCTTTGTATTCAATTTTTTTGGGATAGGAAGAACAAAATGATAGCTTTGTCATAAGCCAGCTACATAGATAAAATTCTCAACAAGTTTGGAATGTAGGATTCCAAGAAAGGTGGGCAACCATCTAGGTCTGGAATTACTCTTTCTAAGAAAGACTTTCCAAAGTCTGAGGAAGAAAGAGAATACATGAAGAAGGTGCCTTATACTTCGGTAGTGGGTAGTCTCATGTATGCCAGCTTTGCACACGACCAGATATTTGTTATGCAGTCAGGATTATAAGTCGATTTCAGGTGGATTCGAGGCCAAACCACTGGGTTGCGGTAAAGCATATTTTCAAGTACCTGAGAAGGACTCGAGGGTATATGCTTGTATATTTGGATAAGGACTTAACTCCTTTAGGATATACTGATTTAGATTTTCAATCCTGTCTAGATTCTAGGAGATCAACTTTGGGTTTTGTGTTTACTCTGGGCAATGGTGCCATTAGTTGGAGAAGTGTGAAGCAAGATTACACTTCAGATTCAACGATGGAGGCCGAATATATGGCAGCTAGTGATGCTTCAAAAGAAGCAGTGTGGTTCCACAAGTTCCTTGGGGATCTTAAGGTAGTTTCTAGTATGGATAAGGCAGTATCGCTATACTATGATAACAGTATAACGGTAGCTAATACTAAGGAACCAAGATTTCATAAGAAGAGTAAGCACATTGATCAAAAGTATCATGTGATAAAGGAATTCTTGAGGGCGGACACGTCACGGTGTGCAAAATCGCGTCAGAAGACAATTTAGCTGATCCATTCATGAAGACACTACTGGGAGAGTCTTTGAGAGGCATGTGAAAGCTATGGAGATGCAAGATTTGTCATATTTACTCACTGAGTGCAAGTGAGAGATTGTTAGACATATATGCCGTAAGGACTAAAAATGTAATATTTTTTGGTGACATTTTTATCAATAAAGAATTTATTTATTATTTATATACCAAATTTTGTCCTCTTTACGTTTATATTTGTTGAACATATGTTAAACAAGTAAAAGTCTAAGACTATCGTTCTAAACCTTTAAGAATTGGACATATGATTGATAGATTATGTAGAAGACACGATTCTTAAGGTGACAATCTAAATCATAAGATTCGCAATCGAGGGAATAAAGTTAGGCGCTTTATTCATAAAGCGCTTGTTATGTTGTCTATATCCCTAACGGAAGATGGTTTGTCTAGACATCAAAGGTGGACTCCGCGAATAGAAACATTGACACATTGTTATAGGTGACGATGTGTTAGATGGGGATATAAAGTGAATTGATTTGGATTAATAATTCTATCTCAGCAAATCGATTCACTTTAGACAATTATTTATATTGTATCTTAATCTTGAGATGAATAGTAGGCACGTTGTCTTGATTTATATCTTTTGATGTATCAAAGGGTGACATCTACATATTATAGTGGTACGCATGCTAATACGTTGGAGGCATAACTCTTGATAGCGTAGACTTGTTATTCATAGATATGAAATCCATAACTTCTCTTTAGGAGTAGTGATATCTCTTATATGCGTTATCCTGTACTTGAAAAACTGGAGCACTCAACTATTTGGATACATAAGTGTAATCGAATGGTATACTGTGTTTGGATGGTAATTTTTTAGATATCAGATAATGGAATGTGAGATAAAAATAATCGAGAATGTAAGATAGAACTTGTCGGCTTTAGCCGATTATGGATAATCCTATGGGGATA
This sequence comes from Artocarpus hirsutus, assembly GCA_946598075.1. Classification (NCBI taxonomy): domain Eukaryota; kingdom Viridiplantae; phylum Streptophyta; class Magnoliopsida; order Rosales; family Moraceae; genus Artocarpus; species Artocarpus hirsutus. Next base: position 19,732 of record CAMOHE010053608.1, read on the forward strand.
TGATACATTATGATATGTCATGGAGACTTAATTATTTAGGCTTTGTAATTTAATATAGTTAAAGAGTGCAGCTCCAAGCTTTTAGTGGAGTAACGTTAGAGTTAATAATTATAAAATGTATATTTGGGATATTGGGTTTCATAATTATCTAAAGCTTGAACTATATAGGTTTATTTGGTCCCCTTTGCTAGCTCACAAAAATCTTATAACGATACGGCGTGCTTTTTAAATAATTGATGACTTATGTTAGATTTATCAAATTGGCCAAAATTTGGTAAAATCAAATAATTCTTGTTTGTTTATCGATTGAATTAATTTTTGTAATAAAATTAATTCATGATAAACTTGTTGAATTATTGGGATCAGATAATTCATGTATATTTATCGGTTGGATTAATTTTTGAATTAATTCAAGATAAATTTGTTGAATTATCCAGAATATTTATTTTCGTAAAGATAATCTAGATATGACTGTTTTAATCAAATAACTTCTCTATTGGGTTATTTGAATTAAAACTGAGGCTCTATCTATAGACTCTAGGGTGAAAAATAAATATTCGCAAGGATCTTTTATCGAAGCTTCGGTAGGTCGATCTTTAAGTTTGGCCTGTCAATAGAGAAGGTTCAGCTGGCCGATTTACTAGTTCAGCCTACCGACTGGGCGATGAAATGATCACGTGTTTTAATCTAGATATGACTGTTTTAATCAAATAACTTTTCTATTGGGTTATTTGAATTAAAACTGAGGCTTTATCTAAAGAATTTAGAGTGAAAAATAAATATTCGCAAGGATCTTTTATCAGAGCTTTGGTAGGTTGATCTTTAAGTTTAGCCTACCGATAGAGAAGGTTCAACTGGCCGATTTACCAGTTCGGCCTATCGACCGGGCGATGAAAGGATCACGTGTTTTCACATAGATTTTATCAGATATTGATTCTGATTTGATTCTAATTTGAATTTTAAGGCCTTATCTAATAAGGACTGACTCCTAGGTCCAACCTCTTTAAAAGGGGAGTGAATCTCTTTATTTTTCAGATCAATTAAGAAATCTAGAGTAAAACTCTGTCTGTGAGACTCTAAAACTCCCCAAAGAGCTAATATTCACAAATTATAAATTATAGCTTTGGGTATTTCTCTACTGGTTAGAAGGAGAGTCACCTAGGGAAAAACTAATCGACATGAGCCCATACTCACTCTAATCGTGGATAGAGAATAGCAAAGAAGATCAGTTGGTTGAGACTTCTGGAACATCACTTCTCTTCACGGATTGTAGGAGTTCTTCATTCAAAGGTTAGTAAGATCTAGTTAATTTATGCATATAACGTGTCAAACTTGTGTTTTAGAAAATATTTTGATATCAAAATTTTAAAAATTTTACTGCGTATTATTTTTCCAATAATGCAAAGTCTACTTGGTACTCTTATAAAATTCTTAAAGTGTCCAGCTTCTTCTTGACAGCTTTCAGCCATTGTTCGGCTATGCATGGGTTAGGTTCCCCCATAAACACAAGAGAATTTTGTATCATAAATTCCTTTAGTAGGGTCAAGTAGCATTGTTTAGGATCTTAAGCCTCTATAGGTCGTTATACATTATAAAGAGCTCAAAGGATTTGTCACAAATTACTCAACTCTGGAGCAACTGGTTGAGGTTGTTCCGTTGGTTAGGGTTGTTCAACTTCTTAAGGTTGCTCAATCGGTAGAGGTTGTGTAGCAGGTTGAGCTTTTCAAACAGGCTGTGACTATTCAAAAGATTAGGGTTAATGCCTTAGCAGCATGGTTTTTATTTGACTACAAAAGTTAAACTAGGATTAGTACCAATGATGATAATATTAAAGTTCAACTTAAAAACCATTTCAAAAATTGATTTTTAAAGTAATGCTACACCCTCTAGGTTAACAGAACCTAGACTTTGATACCAAAATCTATAACACCTTAAGTAGGGGTTAGCAGTATTTAGTAAATATAAATAAATTTCACAATACCATTTCAAATCCCTAAAATAGTGCCAATGGGTCCTTAAAATAAAGCAAAAATAAGAACATATTTAAAATATCCTTCCATAGTTTAGTGCAGCACCAAATATTAAAAGTACAAACATCATCATCATTATACAATTCTCAATAATTAGATAATTTAACACAGCTAACACTATAGTGTAAGAGTCTTACATGATTAAATGAAATACTAATAAAGGTAAAGAAATTCCAACACATCACAGGCAGCATTGTCGTCTACTCCTCATCGGATAAATTACATTGAACTCCATAAGAGAGGTAAAAATAATAAGGAATGAGCTTTGACACGCCCAGTAGAAAAACCACTACTCATCTTTAGGTTGTATTATTACAGTATTAACTCATGCATGGTTAGTTCATTATTCAACAATATTATTTATTTTATAACAATCCCATTATGTTCATATCTGGTGGATACCCTATGATGAATCTTGTCATATTTCTATAACATATAATATAATTCATATTTAAATAATCTTCTTTAGTATCTACACCGACGTTGAGAATCACGTCTCTCTACGAATCCTAGCCCCATAAGGTGTGCTTGACAACTCAATACACCGAACCACGAATTGTAGGTGAGAGGAGATCAAGTCCTGAATCCTCAACAAGACGTTTCATATATAGTATGTTCTAGGACTTTCAAACCAAATGAGCGCCGTTGGCTCCCCCTATTTACTTTTTAGGGTATATGCACCCAAGGACGTAATCGTCGCCCTCTTCACGTCTAACTATCTTATCATATCCTTACCAATATATATAGAGTCTGTATTTTATAACCATCCTTTTCAAATTATGTTAAAATATGTCAAAACAACTTAACCTCGTTGTACATTGTAGGATGAGTCCACGGTATTATGTCTTATGTGATATTCATATAAAGATATCATCAAAATAACATATAACTTATCTTACAAAACAATAACCAATATTTAATTATATAAAATCTCACAAAAGATGAGTAATAGAATCTTTACCTCTTTGGTGAATAATCTACTGAGAACTTCTAGCTTACAAAACCGAGTTCACTACTTAAGTTTCAAGTACGCCATTATCCTAAGATATATGAAAGTAATCATATTTTATTTAAATCCTAATCTATAATTATGTCAATTACTATTTATTATTATTAGTGTGTCATAATGATTAATATGCTCAAAATATGCATATAAGTTTAAACACATAATTGAATTTTAATAACAACAAAACTTTACCCATATTCCAATCTAAAATATTTTGAAAATAATTTAAAACAAAATAAAATGAGCTTAAAATATTTTTGAATAAAACAGTTGAATAAAAATTTTGTGTTAAGGTCGGGTCAATCTGACTTATAATATATTAAACAGTAATAAAATTGACAAAGGAAAAGGATAAGTGAAATAGTGGAAGGTATCCTAAGGTATTCGAAGGTTATAGGTTCGAGTCTTAAGGAGAGCAAATTTTTAACCATATACATTTTTAGCTTAACAAAATGACACGTAGTTTTTGAGAAAACGACATGTAGTTTTTATTTAAAAAAAATGATGCCTAAAAATTTTCCACAAAGAACTTAAAATCTGAATTTTGAGCTTTTCCTCAAAATCTTAGTATTCTAACAGCTTTTTAAGCATAAAACAATGTATAAACAATATACAATCATCCATAAACATCAAAAACACATTTTTCACAAATCTTATACTAAAACAAAAGTTTAAATCAAAGTTTAAGTTTAGAAAATCTATCCTCAAAACTTAGTTTAAAATTGTTGTTTGATCTTGAAAATTCTCAAGTTTCCTTGATCAATGAGTTGCTAGGATGAAGTTTATATGATTTCGGTTGAAAAATGGGTGGAATTTTGAGATTTGGCCTCTTAGTTTCTCTTGGTATGGTGGTGGCTATTGTGGAAGGAAGAATGAAATCAGAAAAGAAGTTGAAGAAAGGAAGAAAAAGAAGGAAATGAAAAGGGAGAAAGAGAAAGGAGGGATTAAAAAGAGCAAAAAAGAAGGAAAAAATAAATCATCCCATTGAATGTGAGATACTTGTCTAAGATTTGATAAGAAGCAACAAAGGAGAAGGTGAAGGAAGGGTCTTCACGAGAAGACTTTGAAGGAAAATGCCAAAATGACATTTTGTAATTAGATGAAAGTTTAAGGGAATTTTGGTAAATATGCTTAATAGGTGTAGGAAAATTTTAAAAAAATTAAAAATGGATAGAATAAATAATACGAGATAAATTCTAAATGCAATAAAATTTTACGAAATTCAAATTGACACACTAATAATTAATTTAGACACAATTATATCCTTTAAAAAATAATGGGTGTTACAGCCGCTGTCTTGCCCTGTTGCCATCCCTAGATCCAATTTAATCATAGAATGTAGAGCACTTCTATTAAGCTCCATGGGGCCACAGACCATTCCTCTTATATAGGGTGGGGCTTAGCCCTTCAAAGTGTAAGGCCCCACCCTATATCAAAGGAACAGGCTATAGCCCAATAGGAATTATTAGAGTTTTTTTAAAGTTTATGTTACTGATTAACTATGGAACGAATTAGTTGAATTGCATAAAAGCCAATTAAGTGTGACTTGATTGTGGTCTTTGTGGATAGTATGAGAAAGTTATCCAATCCACACTATACCTATTGAAAATGTTAAGAGATTTTTAGATTTAGATTAAAATTAGGGTTGGTTGTGTAAACCTCACTTTATTAGTTTATTTGAAGGAGTTTATGTTCTCACTATAATTGCAACAATGTGAAACCTTGGCCTCTTTTTTTTTTTCTTTTTCCTTATTTCTCTTCTTTACTATTTTGCATTAGATTATTCTCATATATTATCAGAGCCAAACCATCAATTATGTATGCATGAATATTTTTCACTGTATTTTGCAATTGGAATTCGAAATCGAATTTGGCAGTTTGCAAATGAACAAGAATTATATATTGTAATTCCTCGAATTTGGTAAGATGAACTATATATTGTAATTTGCACAAGCATATATATATATATATATATAAATATATATTCATGTGCAATTTCGTATATACTGTATAGTTTGACTATTAGATTTAAAAAGAGTGGTGGTTGGCAAAAAAAAAAGATATTTTTGTTTTATTTATTGCCTTTGTAATAATTGGTAAAAGAGATGATTTGTTTCAGTCTATTTGTGTGTAATTGTATAGACAAAAATTATTTAGATTTGAGTTATAGGATGACGAATTGTTTAAAGGTTAAAAAGATGTGAAGTTATGCTACGAGCATCTATATTAGACCTTTGAATGAGAAGGCTATAAATTATGAAGAATTATTGAATTGGGAAGCAAACAATTCAGAGGTTGTTATTTTGATCAATAATCCGTTGAGATTCACAATTCTAGAAACTGGCTGATACAAGTTATAGACAAAAAAAACTATAATTTTTGGATTCGTTGAGAGTATCAGATATTACAATTTTTAATGTTTGAGTTTCTCTTAATCTATTTTGTTTATAACATTTGCATCTGAAGCCATGCTTTGCATTCAAATTCTTGTGATTGTTATTTGTAACTTTTTACACATAAGGCATTTGCAATCTCCCCCTCTTTTTTGATTGGCCTGTATGTTTTTAAGGAATTTGTTGACCTATTTAGGTGTTTCCACTTCCCCCCTCTTCTATAATTGGCCCATGTTGGGATTTGCATTCTCCCCTTTTTTGATAAGTCCCATGTTAGATATTTGTTGTCTTCCTCTTCTTTGATAGTTCTATGTTGGGCATTTGCATTATCCATCTTCTCTGATAGTCTCATGTCAAATATTTGCATTCCCCCACCTTTTGCCAGTTTAGAATTGTTGTGCTTCTTGTAGAAACACTAATTTTACTTAAAGTAAAAGCAGAAGCAGAATCTAAAATGTACAAATTTTAACTTCTCAAAAGCAATACCAAACTCAGCTAAGTTTGGCCTATGTTAGGAGTATTTGTATTAGTATTGACATTTGCATTCTCCTCCCTTGTTGAATGACCTATGATTGGACATTGCATTGCACTTCTTCTCCCTTTTGATTGGCCCCTGATTGGGCATTCCATAACTCTAAACCAACATGAAAAAAAAAAATACTAGAATTGCTTTACCATTTACAATGTCACATTCTCGTAGTTTTTTTTTTTTTTTTTTTTGGTGCAAACTCTTGATGCTTCCTGCAATCACATTGTAGTTTGAGATGGTGTGTTAAGAATTATTTACATTTATATAGAATTAGGGTTGGTTATTTTTTTTTATCAATAAGGGGAGATTAAACTTTTATTCCTTTGCTTGTAGGGTTATATAAACCCCATTTTATTAGTCTATTTACATGAATTATTTTTTCTCTACAATTGGAATAATGTGAAGCTGTAGCCTCCTTTTTCTCTCTTTCTTTAATTTGCATTAGGCATTCTCATAAGAAATCATAAAGATTAGAATATATTTCCTAGGAGAATGTTAGGGTGCGGCTGAGAAACACTATGCATAGTGTCTAGTTGCGATGGTATTCAACGGTCTAATGGAGGGAAGACGCATACCACGTCAAGTGACACACGCACGGACTGTATCCAATTATTCCTTTTAAAAAGCCTACTATGAGAGAAAAGAACTCCTTTTCTTTACTGTAACTAATGCATTCGACAATGAAAACAAAGAACAGTAAGGTTAGTCATGCTCTTCTCCAAGTGTTTAGGTGTTCCTCTGCTACTACTCTGTGGTCTGATTCCCTTCTATTGTGTATTTCTCCCCTTAGATTGGATTTGCTTTATGCTCCTTGAGCCTTTAATAAAGCTTCTTCATTCAAGAAAAAAAAAAAAAAAAAGGGAAACCCAATTTTAATGCTTCATGTTTCGCCTCTGAATCCAATGGGTCTTTTTCTTCAACCAACCCACCCACCCAAAATGGATCTCCTTTGCTCTTCTTCCTCTGCTTTTCCAGTAATGGCGTCTTAAGATTTTGGAAATAGCCATCAATAAAAGTTGAACACCTCCTCCAGAGATTCTGTTTTAAAAAACAAATAAGTTTCTTGCTCAAAAGATTTTGCAGATCTGATGGGGAGCATTGGAGGTGGTTGGATGGAACGCTTACTATAAATATATATATATTACAAAAAGGAAAAATCGTAAATCTGAAATAAAACAATAACTATCGTGTGTACACAATACCATACTAATCTCCATATATCTTACTTTATGGCCATTCATGTCAACAGACTACTTTCGTTTGCCGTTGCATTGGACACCATCAACACTGTACCACAGTTGGGCACTAATCATAGTTGTTCCCTTCTTTTTGACGCTTTTAAATTTTGAGGTTTGTGTATAAAATCCTAACTTTAACTCTTTATTAGTTTTAGTTTTATTGTCATTTTATAAGGAATATGAGAGCGCTCTTTGTAAAGAAGAAAAATAGAACGAGGGATATGATCGGGAATAAGAGAATAATTGTTATTATTATTATTATTTGAAAACATACCCATCACCATTGCCACAATCTTCTTGCTCATACCTCTTACTATTATTCAAGAAGGAAATTCCCAAAATGCACAACCCATATGTTTTGCCTAAATCTACTTTTACTCTTCTTATTATTAAAACGCTCAAAATAGTCTATGTGTTTATAAAATCATACTAAAAACACCCGTTGAAGCAATTAATTTTTTAAAAATTTTAAGATTTTTTTGCCAATATATATTTAATGTTATTTTAAATATAACCTGACTTTAAGGTATTTTGAAATGATCGCGTAAATATTTCAATTAAGCATTTACTTCAATTATTTTGAGAGTTTTTAACTTTTTAAGAATGATTTTATTCAATACTTGGTTTAACAATGTTTCTGATTGTACTTGGTAAAAATTAGGAAGGTTAATTTTAATTTTTAAAAAGTTTAATCTCTTCAGGTTTTTCTTATAATTTTAAAAAAGCGAAGGTTGCTATGGGTATTTTATAATAAGAGAGATAAAAGTGATATTTTAACAAAACATAAAGGTTTTTTGGGTTTTTTTCCCTTTTCAAAGTAAGAAGATTATGATGATCGCAATGGGTCTGTTTTTTAAGAGAAAAAATTCGAGAAAGAAAAATTATTTTGAATCAGTCATTTGCTTGATTCGCTTGATTGAAAAAATAGGGGACATAAATCCTATGATGGGTAGCCGAACGACCACCCAATGCAATTTCTTTCCTTACTAGATGAAACGAACGTCTATGACCCTGTGTGTGAGAGATAGTTTACAACTAAATCTTACAAAACAAAGGAAAAAAGAAAGAAAGAAAGAAAGAAAAAAGAAGTGCACTTGTTAATGACAACAATTTGCATTAACAGAAAACAATAATTTTCTCCCTTGCTTCCTGGAATAGCAAAGATAGTGCCAAGTCTCATTTGCAATAGTTATTAAAAAAACAAGCTTCAAGGACTGCTAAAAGGACAAAGGAGAGAAGAGAAGTATATATTAGAACATCTTTAAGAACAAATAAATTGAAGACTATGGGATCGACTTACTCTACAAAGAAACAAGAAAAAGAAAGTATCGCGTAGAAGTCTAAAAGCATATCCATAAACCACAAGCACATGTCTGCTCATGTCTTGGTTTATATGAACTTCACACTAAGAAAAAGAATACCTTACAATATACTTACTATACAAAACTAAGAGGATATATGGTCTATCTTCATAATCATTATGGATCTAGCTCTAGAGAATTTTCGTCAGTCGCTCTTTGAGACAGAGCACAACTTTAGGATGAAGCCCGAATTTTACATAAGCAAACATTATCATTGGATTCAACGACATAAAAGCCACGTCCTTTTTTTTTTTCCCAAGAGCAACCAACTTCAATCTTTCCACATATCACTATTACGAACTGGACCTTTCACGACAATTTTCAATCGTCATAAAAACCTCCGTCATGGTATCAAATTAAGTTTTCATGATGGTTTTTTTTACCCTCATGAAACGTCCATTTAGGTGCCAAATTTAGACGTTTGGGGGCCTCTGTCACAACAGTTTTCACAAAAAAACCGTCATAGAAATACAACCTTACGCGACTGCTTTTTTAAAAATCGTCATGAAGATATACTTTACACGATGGCTTCTCATAAAAACTGTCATGAAAAATTGACATACCTAAACCTTACACAATGATTTTTTCTAGAAACCATCGTGTAAGGTTATGTTTCTATGATGGTTTTTGTTAAAAAGCATTGTGGAAAATTAGTCATGCACAAAAAAAAATACTGAATTTCTGATTTCTCACGAGATGGTCAGTCCTGTATATTATCTATTACTATGAGGTACTGATTGCAAAAAAAAAAAAGGAAGTATATGGAAATTACAAGGTCTTTACAAAATCATTTATGTTGAACTATTTTCACATAATTATTTATCTACTATCTCTAGCTAAATTTGACATACCTATTTACAAGTTGAACTCACACAATTCTAACTTCATTTATATCCGTATATACATAAAATTTCTTTTTTGGTAGGCCTTGTATACCATTATTAATTATATCCCGCATGAAACCGAGTATAAAAATCACATTCCATGTTTCTTTGTTTTCTTAGACACTTAAGTTTGGAATATGGCGTTACGTATGGTTGTAATATTATATCGCTTCTATAAAAAATTATAAGTCATTGTTGATATGTTAACTAAATGTCTGTAAATTTTTAGCTTCATATCCTTATTATATTTTAAGATAAAATTCATTGATTGCCAAGTACGTAGTGGTTATAAATGTCTACCTAATATGCTCTATATAATTCATGAGATGATAAATCATACTTTTAAATGTGTCTTGTATGATTTAATATTTTTCTAACTTATATTTATATATGAAGCATGTCACATAAAAATTTCAAAAGCATATCATACATATTTGATTTTATAAAAATGTTTGTTTGAATGAAACATGTTCACTGTTTAGCATGTATAGTGTTAATATTAGTTTAGAATTCAAACGCATGTTTTGAATTACTTTGAATTGATTTGAACTGAATTTTGGATATGTTATGATTTTATGTGTCTATTATATGTAGTAATTTTTATAAATTATTTTATATCTAAATAATTTAATATATAATTTTAAATTATGATTGCTCACTACCTAGGCTTTGCTGGCAGATTTTGTAGTATTGACTTTGTAATTTATTTTAATTACCAAATGAAATATTTATGGCTTAAAAAAACCTGAGCATTATATACATGTGTTAACTTGATTTCTGTAAATTTTTATGCTCTAATTAAATGTGAATTGAAAGATATAGAGTTATGAATCCTTGAAGATTAGTCAGCTTTTATGATTACCATATTTACTTAAATGTTTTGAAAATTGAAAAAAGGTATTTTGGATTAATATTTTCAAGAGAAGAAAATTTGAATGATGTTTATCTATGTTAGCTATGTTATGGAATAATTCTTACACTTTATTCATGCTTATAAGTTGAGATTAATTTCTCTAAATGATTAACAATCAATTTTTTTGTCTTTATATTTCTTGACTTTAAGTGCATATTTATGACTCAAAGATATTTTGTTTTGTTAAAAATAATATATAATGATGTAATATGATGTTAATGATAGCATGGAGATGAATATTAATTTCCTGTATTGTATGAATAATTGACACGAACACTCAAAAAGACAAGCACACTGAGAACCGAGACAACATCACCAAATTTAAGGTTTAGTAAACAAGCAAGTCAGGTAAATACATTTTCACCTGCAACATGATAAAAGTTTGCAAAAGAGTTTTGAGAATATGTTTTATGATAATTTTTAAGTTTGTTTTTACATACTGTCTTCCCATGAAAACTCTTGTTGCAACAAGAAGAAAGTTTAACGGATGTTTCAATGACGAGGTGAATTAAAGGTTTATCTATACATATGTATTACTTAATTAAGCATTGCACACCCTATCTTCATGTTTATGATGTCCCAAATGTGGACTTGTACATTTGGTTTAGGATTACCTCCCTCACTCCTCTCGTACAACTATGTTTATGTTTGTCCCGCTAAATAGATTGTCCCGAAAGTGGACTTGTATGTTTGGTTTGGGATTAGCTACCTCACTCTTCTCGTACAACTATGTTTATGTTTATTGTTTATGTATATGGTGTAATGCTTAGGCCCCTAAAGATAAAATGAACAATGTTTTAATATAAAATTTTTTTAAAAAAAATATATGTTCTATATAATCCTGTGCTTTGTGCACTACTATGATTATGATTTTGATATTATGTAATGATTTTTATGAAATGATTTATATTGTGAGATAGGAAGGTGTACTTACTAAACTTATGTTTACTTAGTTTATATCATGTTGCAGATAAGGATAAGATGTAGGTTGACTAGGACAGAGGACAAGGATGGGCTTGTGTGCAAGAAGTGTTTGATTAGAAACAGAGTTATGGCATGAAAGGAATTTAAACTCAAATAAAATTTAATATATTATGTTCCATAGTTTTATTTGTTTGAGACTTAGTTCTGCTTGTGAAATGTTCTTTTGAACTTATATTTTATTGAATGTAATTTGTATTTTAGATTTTTAGTTTATGAAGTTATTTATTAAAGAATAAGCTATATAGTTTATTTCTTCATACTTGGTGTTAGTTAATTGTTTGATTAGAAGTTAAGAGTGCTTACATTATATGTGTGAGTTTGCATTTGTTAAATATTTGTTTTTGTAAACTAAGTTTTCTACAGGTGGTTAGTTAGCCAAATGCTTTAGGTGTTTCGTTGGGCTAATCGAGGAGGAAAAATTAAATCCGGTAAGTAGTAAAATAAAAATTGATGTGTTTCTTAGGATATATCTCTGAGTGTTGTTGATTGTTTCAAACTTCTTATCTGTAATTATTAAGTTTAACGTTAAAAGTAATGTTCTATGTGATGCCAGCAAGGAGGCGTTACATTTAAGGCATCTTCCATGATAGTTTTCAAAAAAAAACCCTCATAGAAAGGTAAACCTTCTACAAAGATTTTTTAAAAAGCTATCGTGGAAAGTCTCATCTACTGTGACGAGTTTTAGAAAAAATGTCATAGTAGACTTTCCCTCTTACCATAACAATTTTCGTCTTCTTGGGTGTAACTTCTCGTATTTTTTCTCCCTTATCTGGATAGTTTTTTTAAAAAAAAAGTCATTAAATGAAGGTAGTATAATCTTAAATTTTTAGTAGTGTGTCAAGTTTTCGTTCAAATACCCTAATCTTGTATGTATATTCATATGTGATATCTAAGATCCGTAAAGCACCTATACCAAACAAACCAAGTTTGCACAACACAAACAAATACATTCTATCAAATTAAGTACATAATACACACCAAGAATGATAATAGAACTCATAAATACCTTGGGGCAGGGCATAGGATTTTGATTTTTTTAAATGTAAATATATACTTATTTAAACTTTATATATATGGAAGAGTTTTTAATGGTTATTTATTTTTTGTAACCATCGATGGTTATGTTGGCAATTAATGTTACTTGGTATAGTAGCTTAAGAAAAAATAAAAATAAAATCTAGATATTTAGAGCATTGTAGATTGAAATTTGACACTTGGCTCCTAACGGTGTAAATTTGAAAGTAGATGATCGTGCTCCAATTTGATCAGTCGGAGTATGAGCAAAAGGTCTAGATTGAGTTACGTAGGGAGGAAGTAAATTGACGAGAATGGGCAACAGTCTATACATCAGTGCTATTCGTAATGGTAAGCATGATAAACTTTCTAAGGAAGGTGATTGTTTAAATCTTGATCAAATTCTAGATTTAAACTAATAAATTTCTCGGATATTACACAACTAAACATGCTTCTAGAACAAGTAAATTACAATTATCTTCCTTCTTTTTTTTAGTTTCTTGAGATACCTTTTATTGTGTATCTCCATTTAGAATTCTTATTTGGGGCCTTCATGTTGGCTCGAAACTAATAGTTGTATGTCTCTTGAACAGTTTAAGAAGCTTTCACGGGAAGATCTGGATAACATTTCTCAATAAGGACAGATCTATAATTCTTACAAACTTGGAGAATAAACATGTTACTTTTCTACTTATTATAGTTTGTAATGTTCGAAAAAATCCAGTAATTGATAAATATAATTAATCAAGGATTTTTTCATAACTACGCTGTTAAGTTTATGAGAAAGTATAAGTTTAGAACATCTAAGTGCAAGTTTTTGTCATGGTTACAAAGATCATAACAGCATGACCAGCTTAGTCATGATAGTAGATAATAAGATGAATGCTTATTTTGGTCAAAAACATTGTGCTTTCTATATATAGTAGAGATATAGATCCAAACGGTTGAGTGTTTCAGTTTTCTAATTACAAGATAATGCCTACAAGAGAATATCATTAACTCTACTAAAGAGCTATAGATTTCATATCTATGAGTAACGAGTCTACTTCAATCAAGAGTTATGTCTCCAATGTACCGATATGCGTACTATCATAACCCTTTGGTACATTAAAAGATACAAGTCAAGAATACGAGCTCATTCATTCATTTCAGGATTAAAAGATAACACATATGATTGTTTAAAGTGAACTAGTTTAAACAAATGGAATTATTAATCAAATCAATTCAATTTCTGTCTCAATCTAATATATCATCATCTATGACAAAATACCGATGTTTCTACCCCTGGCGTCCCACTCTAATGACCAAATTAAGTCATCTCTTGTTAGGGATGTAGACAACATAACAATCTTAGCATGAATGAAGTACCCAACTTTATTCCCTTGATTTCGGACCATATCATTTAGACTACCACATTTAAGATTCATGTCTTTCGTATAATCTGTCCATCATATACGTGATCTTAAAGGTTTAGACTAGTAATCTTAGACTTTTGTTTATTATACATTCAACAAAAATAAACATAAAGAGGACAATATTTAATATATAAATAATAAATGAACTCTTTATTGATTAATAAGGTAGTGAGTGAAAAGCATCTGTCTTTTTTAATTTTTTAATTTTTTCTATTTTTTTGAATAATAAACACATTAATTGAAATATGCAAATAATTAAAATAATATTTACAAAGGACAGGGATAGATCACTTACATGCTTTCCTGCTTAATTTAATAATCTGACAAAATAACGGCACCTCCTTAGCAACGGCATCAAATTTTTGTTGTGTCACCCAAAATGATTCTTTAAAAACGGACGTTTATGGTATAAAAAGGTTTTCGTATCCACAAGGAGGTGGGTTTTTGAAAGATTAAAAATTTTTGGTTTAAAGTGACAAATGATTTTTTTTAAACAAAATTTAAAAGAAAATAAATATTTTTGAAAATTTTTAAAATAAGATCTTAAAACATAAAATAAAAAGGTTTTGAAAATCCTTTGTATATTTCAAATTGATATGGAATTTGAACTCTAAATAACAATCTAAAGTATCTGATTTATTGTATTTTTTCTCATTAATTGCAAGCATGTTTACTATTTTTATAAGTCAACCTAAAGCGACAATACAGCAAGCTATAATGTAATAAGGGTTTTCCTATAAAAAGTAAGAACATAATCATCTCTCGCTAATGATTTGGTGCACTAGTTATAAAAATTATAACCATTGTCACTACAATTATAATTAACATAATTTTGAGATGGAAAAGATAATAACAAATCAAAATTAATATATTTAAATTGAATAAATTATTGTGTTAATTCCAACAGCACTTCATCTTATTAAATGGTTTAATAATATACTATGTCATCCTCTATTGATAGTAATCAAGAGTTACCAAGCATTTACTGTCTCAGTTCATGTCTATAATACAACAAAAGCTCAATCTAATAAACGGACATGATTCTAGTATTATTAATGTTAATTATGCAACATAATTAGATTACATAAAAAAAGCGTCACTAAATTTATGCAAGAATTAGGCAGCATAACAATACTAATAATAATTATTTAAAACATAGAAATATAATTTATTCTATAAAAATATAAACATTACAAAGCAGATATAGAGTTAAAATCTATTCCAAAGTACTATGCATGCAAGATTATCTCTTTGCCTCACCAAGCTCTCTACATTATTTTAGGTTATATTTCATTATTTTTAATGGGGTCAGGGGAGTAGCCTAACAGTACCTCCCCCAAAAAAGGATACTACTAAGTCTAACTCAATAGAAGAAAAACATAAGAAGAAGGGGTTATCCCCATAGATGTATGAAGGAGGGGGGAGAGTCTCCCCCTTTTATAGTGAAAAAAATTCATTATTAGGATTATTTTAATATTATTTTAATATCATTTTATTTATTTATTTTATTTATTTTTGTTTTTAATTATTTTTTATTTTATTCAACCCCCCCACCATTCACGAGAATCAGATGAAGAGCTGATTTATTTAATTTTTTTTTCTTTCCACGTTATAGCTCTATTAAGTGCGTGAATTTTACTCTATAATCTAGTGCGATGTGCTTAAGGGATGGACACACGAGAGCCTCTAGATCGCTGGCCGAAGGCCAAAGGAACGGACCGAATTTAGTTAGTGGGGACAACAGTAAACGACTTAAATCAGACCATTGGATTGGTTAATACATGTTGATTCAATGGCTGCTACAATGCGCACGAGAAGAGAACCGCGCACGATCCGATGCTAATCAAATACCTGTCAAGACACGTGGGCGATCCCGATGAGTTAGTGGCACAATCCAACGGCCCTGTTACTACCACGTGGTGTTTCGTAATTTTTATTTTCTTGTTTCATTTCTTGTCCATTTGAGGTTCGGTTTGCACTGGTTTGCTCCTTTTTTTCCTCTAGATTTCAAACTTAAAATTAACAAATACACTAAAATTAATTATTTTACACAAAATATTTACAATAGTATTAAAAATATTTATTTTACAATAAAATGCATAACAATAATTACGAACTTTTAAAATTTTAATATCTTTTTGTTTGACACAGATATGATTTTTAAGACTTGAAAATAGTTTTATAAATTACTAAAAATTACTAAAAATATTATAAAACATATTTACAAACTTAAAATTTATTAACATACATCTTAAGACTCAAAATAAAATCACATTACATTATTTTTAAAGGTTTAATTATTTACAAACTAAACATATATTTAACATACCAAAACGACTCTAAAACTGACCAAAAATATTATTAAATATAAAAGCACTTTAAAACACATTTTTAAATATATTCACACACTAGGACACAAAAATACTTATTAACACAAAAAATGCTATTAATTAGAAGATTTAATGAGAAATAAAAGTATAAATAAATGATTTTATCCTTAGCAAATGTACACTTTTATAGTCTCATCATCAAGGTTACCAAGGAAAGAAGTCGCAAGATTTGTTATGAAATGAAAAGATGATAGGAAATAAGAATAGACCTCTCGTTAGGGTTTCATGGTAAAACCACAGAGTAGAGGTAGCAACTGGCAACAAGAAAAGGATATGAAGATGAACTACCCATGATTGCTCTGATTTTCGAGGATGAAAATACTTAAGGATGGTAGATTGCCACACCAGAAAATTTTTAGTGCATTAAATATGCAATAATTAAGGGATTATGTTAAGAAATTATGTACAAATTTTGTGAGCTTAAGTTTATGTTCAAATTTTTGTTAAGTATTTTAAATGCAATTTTAATATCACAAGAATTATTGTTTAAATCTAATTTTTTTGATAAATTTAATAAGAATAAATATAAGATTTTTAGAATTAAGACTCATGCCATAAACAAAGAAGAAATTACATAAAAATAAGCTAGAAAACTTAATTGTTACAGAACATGTTGCAATAAATTTTAAGATAGAAAGACAATAAAAGCAAAATACTATATGAAAATATGAAAAATTCTATAGTCTAAGAATTAAGCATAATAGAAATTATACATTATTAGAAAAATACAGTATAATCCTTTATACTGCAAAAAGTTAAGCAGTATGAAAATTAGACTGTATAAAGTTAAGCAGTATATGAATTATACAGTGTGGAGGATGTCGATCAGTATAAAAAGTTATGGGACCTCATAAACTGTATAGGAAAGCATTTGACAGTATGAGAAATATACCATCAACATAGAAAAAATTCTGTCAAGGCAAATTTGAAATGTCTAAAGGTATGCAGGACCCACCATGGGACACTCCAAAAATGTAAAATTGTCCACATCTCTCTCATAATGGCTGATTTTAACATGTGGATGGGAACAAAGTTTTAAATTGCAATTTAGTTCTAAACTAGGCTATGGTGCTAATAAGGACCTAAGTGATAAAGACTAACTTGTCCCCATCTTTTTTTCATGCAAACATGAAAAAAAAAAAAACACCCATGTACCTTCTAAGAAACCAGCCATAAGCCCTATGTCCCTCTACATATTTTTGAAAAATTCAACCTCCAATCAAGTTTAAAATGAAGTTCAAGTGCTCTAGTTCAAGAATAGTTACTTTTAGAGGTAAAGACTTTAACTTCTTCTAATGGGTTTTGGTTGTTTTTCTTGAGCTTTGGAAGGTTTTAATGTATATTTTGTCATGGCTTTTGTTAAAAAAGAATAACAAGGTTTTGAGCTTCCTAAAGGAGGATCAAAAAGCTAAAGAAACCCTTGGTAAAAACCCTTTTTATGGTATTTTAGGATTTTTTTATTCAAGTTTTGAGATGATTTTTATGAGAAGTATTATGGCTTGCTATCAAGAGTTTTGAGAAGCCTCCAAGTGCTAAAAGGAAGGATTAAAATTTTGAGATTGCTTAGGTAAAGTTTTAGTCCTTGGAAACTAAGTTAAACTTCATCTTTTTTTTTATGCATAGAAAAGTGTTTGTTGTGTAATTTATGATATGCATGAACTATGGTCTGTAAAGTGGACATCATGACATGATTGATTTATGTTTTATGTTGATGATGATCATGATGATAAAAAGTTAGAAATTAAGGTTTTTGTGCTAAAAAGGAAGGTATTGTTAAACTTTGTCAAAATACAAAGTTTGACTAGTTTTCAAAAGAATAGGTTTTTGGTGGCCTTAGAGGCCAAATTATTTTCTAATTTCAACGTGAGATTCCTTTAAAACTTTGAGCCAAACAAATTTCGTAAAGAAATTTTGCTCAAATTACAATCTCGAAAAACCTTAAATTTAGTTCTGCCCATTCCTAATCTCTATGAAGATGAATGATTTTTGGAAAATTTAAAATAGAAAAGTTGTAGATCTCTTCAAAACAGTTAAGAATATTGCATGGTTCATGAAAATCCTATATCAATTTTAAGATATGAATTTTACAAGATTTTTATCACAAAAATTTTGAAAAAGAAAAGACGCTTTGAAATAAAATAATTTTGACCAAGGAGCCTTTTTAATTTTTAAATTTTATGAAAAACTAGACATTTTGGCAAAAGATAGATATTTTTAGTCCCAAGGACAAAAATTCAAGATTTTGTGTTTCAGGTCAAACCTATAAAACTATGGAACTGTATTTTCAGTATGCAAATTTGGTTTTCTATATAGCTAGGGCATCAAGTAATCTTATGTATGAAATCCCAAAAGAATTTGGGAATTTTCTAAGAAAGACACACGAAGGACGAAATCGTTAAGATTTTTGTATTACGGGTAAAAACCGTAAAGTTTGCTAAAAGAGATTATTTCGCCAAAAAAAAAAAAACTGATGTTTTATTTTCATACAATGTTTCATATACGAATAGTAAAGAACTGTAAGTTTTCATTTAAATGAGATACGTAAGTTTTCTAAAACCCATCAAGGACAAATTGGTTATTTTTCGTAAAACGGCCAAAATGGACCTAAAATGCCTGATTTAGGAAAATGCCCCTTAGCAGGGATCTTTTTGTAACCCTTAAGCGTCGGGTTGGTATTGTAAAACAAGAAGTTTAGTGAAGTTATGTGATTTACACAAAAAAAAAAAAAATCGATAAGGTAAAATCATCATTTGTAGAAAAATCGTGAAAACTGAACCTGAGCACTTCAAATGAGCGAAACGACCTTTCACAGAAAAAGTTCCATAATATGTTAAGTAATAAAACCGTCAAATACGACAGAAAATTCAACTAAGGGACGTTCAAGTTAAGTAAAGAAAAAATAAACTGATAGGAAACAAAGTTAAATATAAAGATTAAGTTCTATTATCAATCAAGTAGGTCAGTAATAAGAAGGTTAGCTAATACTTGATGTCGTTTGAACTAGACACAAAGCCAACTAATAGAAGGGAATGCATAGAGTAGGAATGCTAGAGCAATGCTATGGTAAGTTTCAAACCTCACCTATGGCATGAAGAAAATGATTTTCAAATGCTTTCTATATGTTTGAAGTATGTTTGTATTTGTTATGCATAATGCTTTAAAAGTTCAAGTTATGATTTGCAATATGTTTGCAATTATTATGTTTAATGCATTAGAGATCAAGTTATGTCATTCAAAATGTTTATTAAGATTATAAGATCAGTAATCTAAACTCCCAAGTTAAGATAAGTAAGTGTTTTACCAGCCTCCTAGATATAAGGTTTACAAGTTATGTTAAAGATATGACCTCGTTATTTGATGGTCTTAAATCTTTCACAAGAGAGACATTATGTTTATGATCTCGTGATTGATGATATTGGTGCGAACACTTAAACCCATAAGTTCAAGTAAGACAAGAATGATGATACGAATTTCATGTGACTTAAGAATGATAATAAGAAGTTCATAATTAGAAGTTCATAAATGAGTATAAATGGGATCATGTGTTATAATATTGCTTGCATTCCTTTTTAAGTAATGTTTATATGAAGAATGTTTTGTGAAAAATGTTTAAAAAATGTTTTATGAGAAACGTTTGTGAAAACAGTTTTACGAGAAAGGTTTTTAAGAGAAAAGTTTTATAATACATGTTTTAATGTTTTGTGAGAATATGTATGAACTTATTGAGCGAAAACTTTGTACAAGTTTCTTCATATTGTAGATAGTCCTACAAGATACTAGTGTAACTGGTTGATGAGCTTGATGATGCATGGCCAGATGCAAAGATTATGTATGGATAGCACTACGGTAGTTTTTTGTTGCTTAAAAAAAGTCTTTGGCTATTTAAATGGGAAAAAGTTTTTAAGAAAGTCAATGTTTTCAATGAATTTTAGAAAACATTTTGAATGATTTTAAGGTCAAGATTTGAGCTAGGTCTTAATTTGTATTACGATGAAAGTCACAACAGTTTTAAAATATGTTTAAGAAAAAAATTATGAAGTATTTTCTTACTTATAAGTAAAAATTAAGAATAAGAAATAATATTTAAAAAAGCTAAGTGATGACTGAAAAAGACGAGTTGTTACAAAAAAAACCTGCTCTAAAACTTTCTTTCCTCAAACTTGATTATTCTTCCATTAGCTCCCAAAGAGATTTTGATAATTTTGAATCAATCCTAAACTCTCGATTGAAACTATTAGAATTGGACATTATCTTTGTAAAACAAAAGGCAGAGCATAAAATGAAAAGAAACAAAGGAACACCTAATGGTAAAGGAAAACGAAAGGACAAAACAAAATTCTAGAGAGAAGGAAGAGCATCTCTTTAAAACTACCATATTCCATGAACCATAGGCAGATTGGTACAAGATAACTGCTCTCTTTTGTTAATTCTCTCCCTTATTATTCTAGATAGACTATTCCCCCTAGACAACTGGTGGTGAAAAAGAGGATCAAAATTAACTTACATGGATCCCTAAATTAACAATGAATTGATAGCAACAACATTCACTGAAACAATCACAATTTAATAGTTACAAAGATTTATTTGAGGTTAAACCTATTTAGAGAGTCTAGGTGTGACTAGGGTGAACAAAAAACCCAACAACCCAACGAATCTAATTAACCCACCCAATCCAACCCAAAATAACTCAAACCTAATGAATAATTCAACCTAACCCGACGTTTCATTGGGTGGGTTTAGGTTGGAATTTTTCCAACCTATCCTAACCCAAACCCACCCAATCTATTGATATATATACATATATAAAGAATTTATATTATATATTTATAATTTTAAAATACATATTACACATACACAAAGTTGAAAATGCATTTTGATGTTTATTATTTTTAGCATCCTTGAATTATTTGGTTCTTCTCACTTTTAAATTTTTTTTAATAAATACTCTTGCTTGGATCCATGAGAAGTTGAAATATGCATTTTGACAAAAAACATTTATATTATTTGTTTTGTATTTACATTAATAAGTAGAAACTTATTATGTTTTATGTCAATTAATGGATCTTGCATTACAAATGTAGAAGATGTTTAAGTGGAGATACTTGGAATTAGAGATTGAAAATTATGTACTATATTGATTGATGTTTCTTAGTATCTTTGTTGTATCACTTTCTGTTACAGTTAATTTGTTAGTTAATAACTCAATGTATTTGATTTGAATTTGTGTTGCGGAGCTTTATCTTTCTGTTGGTTTTAGCTTATTGAAACAATTTTAGATTTTTATAAGACCAATATCTTATAAATTTTAGCTTTTTGATTCATTTTGCGTTAAATTGTTAGTTTTGATTTTTTTTTTTTTTATATTGCTCAACCCGACCAACTTACTTAACCCACTCAAACTTTAATTGGGTGGGTTAGTTTTAAACTTTAGGTTGATTAGATGGGTTAAACTTAAAAGAAGAATTTACACAAACAATCTGTTTTGAGCCCAATAAATCTAATTTTGTCTACTTATAAACATTATTACAATACTATCTATTTTTTAAATTTTGACGACTTAAAATGCTCATTATACCCCAGAGTTTATTTTTGTAAGCTTAAACAATTTTTGGCCTTTTTTATTCATTAGCATATTGGTATTGTATTAAATGATATGCTGACTCCACCCTTTTTATATACGCGGGATATCCTTATTTTTTTTAGTTGACCTTGCTTTTTTGGGTAATTAATAAGGTAATTTTGTGATTAAATGTCTGATAGTGTTGACTGCTTTCATTTTTCCTCCTATATTTATATTTTGAATTTTAATGTCCAACTTCATTCTTATTGAACGGGTGCATCAACATTGCTGCTTGCTAGGCATGCTTCACCAGGTTTGCTCCTTTTTTTTTTCACAATTTTATTTTTTGTTTTTTGTTTTTTTAATCATTTCCCCTGCTTCATTTCGGATATTTGCTCAACGTCGCTGTATTTTTTTTCCATACCACTGGTTTCAAGTAAAGGGTCTTTGATTTTTTATTTATTTATTTTTTTTTGGCTTTTTAACGTTTTCATCACCAAGAATATGTAAGTAAATACTATGGTGAAATGTTCCATTAACAACCATAATTCTCATTGTGACAGTTTTCTGTACAAATTTTCATTGTGTGAATGACGTGTTCGTTATTCTCGATATCATTGTGATAATTATGTAGTCATTATTATGATTATCGTTCTTTTTTTTTTTTGTTTTTTTCATAATTACTTATGTTTACTTATAATTATGTATTCATGATCAAAATCATATTTTTTGATCAGCCTTTCAATTTTTTTTTCTGCTTCTACACATAAGCTTCTAAGTCTTTATCATAATTTTCTTATTCAATATGTCAATAAAGGTTTTTTTAAATATAATTATGATTAATTATGTTAATACAGGTATTTGACTTATTAAAAACTTTCACAAAATAAAAAAAGGAGCCATTTTGATGTAGGATCAGTATGCAATATTCTTTTGATATTCAATATGATCTTAATCAAATTTGTGTAGATTGAGAAGTTTTCCTTTACAAAAGGAAAAAAAATTATAATAAAACATTTGACTTCATCGATTTCCAATTTGGTTATTGTGGTCCCAAAACCCTAGCTTCGGCTTCTCTTTTGTTTATTTGGTTTCTTTTTTTTTAATTTCATAATAAATATGTAATCTATCATAATAATCATATTTGACTTTCATGTTTAAAAAGGAAATAATGGGAATTCATATTTTGTGTTGATTCACTTTGTCATGTTTCTTAAGTTAAGCATTCATTATTTAAGGTTATTATAGCCATAACAAGTGTCATTCTAGACAATTTTGTAATTAAACGAGTTTATGGTCAATTTTACATTCAATGTGTTATAATTAAACAGCTATGTAAATCACCCAACTTAAAGTCAAACCACCCAAACTTTGATTAGATGGGTTGAGATTTTCAAAAAAACCACCCAACCCACCCGATGCTCACCTCTAAATGTGAGCTTGGGAACTGGGAGTTTCCCCTTGTCTGATATTAGAGAATGAGTCACATAGTTAGAAATTGCAACTCAAGAACATCAAAATTCAGGTATGATTCCATTATATTTGCAATACAAAAACACATTTATTTCAGGAACAGCAAATCCAAAGGAACAAATGATTGAAACAAACAAAAAATTTAAATGAGTTTCAAGATTAAAAGATCTATAACTAGACAAATTTAGAAATGGCATATCCAAAGCAACAAATGATTAAGGGAAAATATGATTTTGATAGTGCACTTTGGTCACGTCTCAGAAATATACAAGCAAAAATAAGTTAAAAATTAAACTTGTAAAGTTGTTTGATAAACATGTGTTGAATATTACGAATTTTTTCGAAAATATTCAAGCATATAGACGGTTAACAATAAAACCTAATAACATAACGAAGCTCCGACCCCGCCGCCCAACTTAAGAGATTGATAGCAGAAGCATCTTGCTGATCCCAGGTATCTCATCTCCCAATACATCATTTGTCATCACTACATCTAACTCATGACTCCTAAAAGAGCATGGAAAGTTGAACAGAACACACATGTCAGATCTAAAATAAGGAGCACAGCATAAACAAGAACATAAGGAACAAGTAGAAAACAATAACCAAATTGAACGACAAAGTTAGCTCACCAATAAATGAGGAGGTAGTCCATACACTGCAAATTTCAATTTCAATTCATATGGCACAGAAAGTTGTATTTACTTTAAAAGGGGAAAAAAGAGATAAAAATTGGCTAGTTTAGAGAATATTTCTGTTGATGCTATTCAGCTAAAATTTGGAGAGAAATCCACTTGAAGGTAACGAAATTTTGTCTTGTTGCATGTTAGTCGCAACCAAATAGAGGTGGACTGGAAACTATAGAGTACAGTCAAACCGTGTTATAAAATACAATTCTCCTATTATTCTATAAGACATTCTAATGCGACTATAATCAATCTTGTTTCCAGAAAAAAAATAATTTCCTGCCTAAGTGATTTACTTTCATCTTAAATCCTATGTCCTCCATATACATCAAATGCCTCTGTGACGTGTAAGTTATAGTAAAGAAAAAGCACACATGCACAGGAGCAGCTGAACCTCCATCATCAGCATCATCATCATCTAGTGCTGCTTCTCCATTGAGATCGAATTCAGATGATCTCTTCCATTCCGGTGTTGGTGGGCAAATAACCTTTTCGGGCTTCCTTTCATGATACAATGTGTATGGTGCATCAATATAAGCAGGTTTGTAGATGCCTGGAGGGCGTGCTTCAGCAAAAATAGCAATTGCCTGTTTGATCAGAGAAGAAACAAGGACATGAAAAACAGGTTGTTTAAGTAGAAAACAAAATAAACACACAAAACTTAGTATAAAACTGACCCGAGAAACAGACATTGATAGCTGTGAACGCATCAGGTAATAAATAATCATATATCCTGTCCGATTGTGCCCATGTGTGCAACGAACAAGTATGTACTTCTTTGAGTGTTTCTGACGCAAAAGGAATTGCGAATCCTGGAGAAGAAAGAGTAATGAGTAGTTGTATGCATAACCAAAATACCACTATGTTGAAGAAAGTTTCCGAAATTTGCAATTCAAAAACATTAGCAGTTATGATTTTTAATCAGTGAAAATAAAACATTCAGAGAAAAAACAAGGAAAGTAGTTGCATAGAGAAACAATCCATGCATGCTGCAATATAAGATAAAACAGAGACAAGCACATAGTACAGAAAAGATAAAATTACAACATATATCATGTATGTGTTTAGAATGGATAGAGACATGTTGATGAGAAAACAAACCTCGTAGACAAACTGGTTGACAGATGGATTGTCAGACACGGAGCCCCACCCCTTGCATTGGATCTACATTACAGGCACAACGAGGGAAAAAAAGGTTTCATTCAGAAAACACGCATGAAAACAAAACTATGTGCGTATACGGGATCAAACTACTGACCTTAACATGTTTAATACCCTCTTTCTTCAGATCTGTTGTTTGATGGTAACAAGAAGTATTTGTCAAATCGGTCACTAAACCAAGCTGAAATTTGAACATGATTAAATAATAAATAGTTATTCAAATAGCAGAAAAGAAAAGAGTCATAATAATACTTTGTAATGGGAAAAGAACTCCTTTTCTAGTGCAAAGTACTTTTCTTCTCAAAACCCTCTGTTGATGAATTACTTGTTTGAACGAGTATCATTTACCAGGAATAATATAATCGTTACAAGATTCACCAAGTGGAACCTTAGAAGGTATCATGCAAAATATTTTGTTACCCACTGGAGGGCAATCCAACCAACCTGCCTTACAAAACCAATATGAAGAACCACCAAGACATGCTTAAGAATGACAACAAAGAAGATCAAAAAAGAGAATGGCATCATTAATTAACATAATTGCGGGATATCAACCTCATAACTATAAGAATCTGTAGGTAGATTGCTATGATGACTGAGAAACATAAATATCTTAACCTTCCTAAGATCAAATCAAAACTTTCTAACCACCTAACTACATACTAAGTTCTCATTAAGTTCTAGATGCAAAATTATAAAACACATATAAAGTTACTACGAATTCCTTCCGACTTGCCTAATACAACTACACAAGTATTCAATAGAAAAATGCACCATACTTCTTAAATAATCCACCATGCTAATCTAGTGTGACGCTAGATAAAACGAGATAAGATTTGGTACATCATGAATTGCTCAAATACAGTGAAAAGACACTATCATGCAACTTCAAAAAAAAATCAGAAAATAAAAATTTAAAAAAATTAAAAAAAAAAGAGAGAGAGAATTTGGCAGTTGGCACTTAGTCACTGTCCTTGTGCACAAAATAAATAAATAAACAGGCAAACAAAAACTCACCAGGGGGCAGCCTGCTCTTATCATAAGTTTTGAGTGATTTTGACCGAAATTGATCATAGTAAGGTGGTTGAGACATTTGTACTGACCTATCATCTATGAGGTCTCTTTTTAGAGGCATACATCTTTCTCGCGCTCCTAAGAGAAAAAGCATACATGCACATATGAAGTATATGCAAACCGACAAATGAAAAGAAAAAAATTTTTAAAATCAGTTCTTAAGGCAGAACTACAGATAATTCCAAGAAATGTTGCTTTTAAATATGTGATTACATAGAATTCAGAATCAGTATGGGTTCTAGCAAGCTGTCTCTGTTTGACAAGAAAGGGAGATAGAAACCGATCGAGGTTCCATCACACAGTTATATCTTGCCAAAATTGACAAACATGGAAGGGACCCAGAATCTTTTATATTCCAAAATTTTATAGACCATAAAGTTTAAGACACATCCTTACTATTGAGACTGGTAAATTACTGGTTTTTTTCCTTTTTTTTTCATAATTATAGTATTTGGTCTCAATGGAGTCAAATATGTAACGTCACTCCAGATTGCTAAATACAAGTTTTGTGAACCACATTGACATTCTTAAACAAAGCTACTCACTAAGGCAATATGAGAAAAGGCAAGAGTACAAAACTACTAATGGAAACTAGCTAGATTCAGATTGATAATACAGGTACACAACAACAATAGCAAAGACAATTCATTCATCCAATTAACATGAGCTCGAGGCACGCCAAACCAAACACAAAGCGAGAAAAGATATACCTGACGCGCGATGTTGACTGCAGACTCTGCACGGTTTTCAGGTTCTGTTGCACTGTACTCTTCTATTTGCCTATCAAATGTCTCTTCATCTTCTTCGGGTACCGGGGAGACATTCAAGTCCATCGCAACAGTCATGAACCAACATTCACCGGCAACGGTTCTCGAAGGCCCACAACTCGCTTTTCTTCTAACAACACCTGCTATGCCATTTGAATAAAAAACTTGAATTAACAACGTTTCATGCCCAGCAGACGCAAACATTCTCTAAGAAGTCATCATGAAGAAATAAAATAAAAGATAAAGAAAATAAAGTTATGCAACAACAGCTAATCAACCAAGAATCACAAAATAATATTTTATTTCACATTCCAAAGCAACCCAGTTTGAGATTTGTAAAATCTTGAAATCCCGTCCCGTCATAGAAGCAAAAGGAAATCAAGATCATAACAGAAACGCCTCCTCAAAGACAAGACTTGGTCTTTCCACCACAAAATCCCAACTTCAAATTAAAATTACAAAAAGAAATTACTAAAAGAAAATAATCATACAAAGCGAAACCCAACCATGGAGGAGGAGCTTGCCTTATGGGTGGCTTTAAATAGGCTTGGGAGGAGGTTTTGGCTACGTTGCTCGCGACGGTAAAAATACTGGGGGGACGGACTCCGGTACTCAGGGGATCGCACCGGGGGAGGGTCGAGGGCTGGGGATGCCTGACGGGGTACGGGGGGTCACTGACGAGCTTTGTCCCCTTCAAAATGTAAGAGTGGTCAAACGGGTTGATGGGTCGGGTTAGTGTCAGGTTGAAGTTAATTTTTACAAAAATTAAGTCGATACAAACGTGATCCATAACACGAACGGGTTGAGAATTCTCAACCCGAACACGACCCGTTTTGATACAGATTGATACGAACACGACCCATGTCAACCCGTTCTTTATGCACAATGTCAAAAAATAATGACTCGCGACCTGTTTTTAACTCGTAACTCGATTATGACCTGCAACTCACCTATGATCCGCCTACATTAATATATATAATATTAAAAAAACATAAAATTAGAAGAGTTTTATACCACTTCAACAAGAAGATGAGTGATAAGAGAGGTAGAGTTTGATCTTTTAAAAGCTTATATTATCTATGAAATAATATTAATTTTTTTAAAGTTAATTAATTAAATACGGGTCAGAAACGGGTCATTTTTGTGTCAGATAGGTTGACTCGAACACGACCTGTTTTTTGACGTGTCAGTTTTGGGTTAACACTAAAATGGCCTTAGTCAAATTTTCTAACACTAACCTGCAAAAAACTATGTCAGATTCGTGTCGTGTTGTCGTGTCGCAACCCATATTACCGGCCCTATGTAAAACCCATGCTGAGATGTTTGTTACGTTTTTTTGGATATATTTTATATTTTCAATTTTAGGTTTATATATATATACACACACATATATATATATATGAAAAAAAAACCCGAACGCGTCTAGTAATTTGTCTAAATATGAGTTTTGTCTTTCTTATTATTAAAATATACAAAATTATTTGTGTGTTTTCAAAATTATGCTCAAAATATTCCTGAAACAATTAATTTTTTAAAAATTCTAAATCCTTCCTCTCTAAATCTCTTGTAAAATACAAAAATTTTTGCCTATCTCGTTCTCTTCTCTCTAAATCTTTCCTTATTCTCTCTAAATTCTTTTTAATTTTCTCTCTTTCTTTCCTTATTCTCA
>CAMOHE010053608.1:48298-77809 GCA_946598075.1 Artocarpus hirsutus
TTTTTTTAAAGTTAATTAAATAAATACGGGTCAGAAACGGGTCATTTTTGTGTCAAACAGGTTGACTCGAACACGACCCGTTTTTTGACGTGTCAGTTTTGAGTCGACACTAAAATGGCCCTAGTCAAATTTTCTGACACTAACCTGCAAAAAACTGTGTTAGATTCGTGTCGTGTCGTCGTGTCGCAACCCATATTACCGGCCCTATGCAAAACCCATGCTGAGATGTTTGTTACGTTTTTTTGGATATATTTTATATTTTCAATTTTAGGTTTATATATATATACACACACACGTTTTTTTTGGATATATTTTATATTTTCAATTTTAGGTTTGTATATATACGCGCACACACACACATATATATATATATGAAAAAAAAACCCGAACGCCTCTAGTAATTTGTCTAAATATGAGTTTTGTCTTTCTTATTATTAAAATATACAAAATTATCTGTGTGTTTTTAAAATTATGCTCAAAATATTCCTGAAACAATTAATTTTTTAAAAATTCTAAATCCTTCCTCTCTAAATCTCTTGTAAAATACAAAAATTTTTGCCTATCTCGTTCTCTTCTCTCTAAATTCTTTTTAATTTTCTCTCTTTCTTTCCTTATTCTCATTCTTTCTTAATTGTTCAATATCAGTTATATTATAATTATCAAAAATATTATTAAATATCACGAACCCTAAGTAACATAAAATTTTCAACTTGCCCCTTTATAAATAACCTTCAAATTAATTTCGTAAAACTATAATTGAAAATCTAAATAAAATATTAAACAAAACTCAAAAATCAAATATGCAAGTTTTTTTGTTTTTGTTATAAAATTAACTTAGGGTTTATTTTTATAGGGCAAGTTGGAAATTTTATTTCCTAAATTATAGGCTCAAGGTACCATAATGATGTTTTTGAAACCTATAAAAATACCTTTATGATGTTATTAAAAAACATGACACCAATTTGATATTACGTTAAAACGTAGGATGTCAAATTGCTAACGGTTCCTATTCTTACTTTATTTATTATTTATAATAGTTAGTTCATTTTTGTTTATAGAAATTTAGATAAGTGATTTTATAGATCATTTAGAAATGTAGTTCAAACCAAGAATATGAATAAAAATTGGTTTAAAATTTAAATTTTGTGATAAAAAACATTGTAACAAAATTAGATTGAATCATAATCTGTAGTTTGAACTACGTTTTCAAATGACCTATTAGTTGTCCCTCTTTTTTAAGTTACTAGTTGAAAGCATGAGCTATGTTCTTGCATATTCAATTTATTAAACTTTCTAGATTCAAAGATCTAAAATTTTCATAAACAAGTGTTGATGGCTATTTTCATATAACACTCCTTCAAAAAGCCTAAGCCCAAGATTCCGTCCTTCGACACGAATGGGCACGGCACATGGACCTAACCTACACTCGAGTAACTCACATAAATTGTGATTTTGTGGGCCATAACTAAGCAAAAGTGCTTGTTTGTTTTGGCTCAGTCTAATTTTGATCCCACTTGGGATTACATTAATTGAGTTTAAATTGGACAAGTGATAAAGAAATCAACCCATTAACTCATTTTTCCATTCTTAGAAATTAACAATGAGAAAGCGCAAGTCTAAAAGCCATAAATTGGCCAAGTAACCTAAGAAAATCCCTAAAAAAGGCCAAAAACCACAAAAGATGATTAGATTTTGTGTCAAAAATTGCTTCTTGGAGCACCACTGAGATACCTCTAGAAACCTCTATAGTTATACTTTCAACGACGCTTTGAAACACGTCATACTCTGACTCTTTTTCATATGAACATAGCAAAACAATGACTCTTAGAGATAGAATGACATTCCCTAACACCCACCCAGAGATAGTAAGTTCAACCTAGTCAACTTGACAGACCTTGACCCCAAAGTTAGAAATCTAAAGAAAAAATTTTTGGTTAGCTTAAATGGTAGAATTTCCTCTTCAAATCATACCATTTTTAGCAAGAACAAAATCTATGCTTAGAAAGCCACCTAATGAATTTGCTTTAAGGAGAAAGTTTAGCTACAATCTAACTCTAACATAGAGCATGTTTCTTGGAGCAACCGACAAAAACTTCCCCACCTTCCCTTATAAATACCCAGGTCCTCAATTTGTTTCCATATATTAAGATTAGCCTGATCTTTCTCTCTGTTAGCCAAATTTTAACCATTTTTCCCTGCATTATCTCTCATTTCTCTTTCCAAGTTTGCACCCTTCAGACTTAGAAAGCTCTTCCAAGGTTCGCACCCTTTGTACCTTACTACTCTAAGAGAGTCCTTCTAAGGCCCTAGCTACTCTGAGAGTCTTGAGATTCCGTTCAGACACTTCCAAGATGCATTGCAAGGTTTGTGCCCTTCGGACGTGGACTTTTGAAAGCATTGTCTTGGATCTTTGGGACACCTTTGAGACATCACCAACCATATCCAAATGCCTTACACTACCTAGAGCAGTCTTACAATGGGAGACATCTTCATCAATCTTTTGCTTGTTTCTTCCACCATACCTCACTCAAGTACAACTCCATTTTTCTCTCTTATGACTATGTTTTGGTGAGAATAGCAACGAAGTAGCCCTTAGGTGTCGTCCTCTTTCAAGTATGGTTATTTTTATACGTCTTAGGATAAAGATGTACTTAGAGCTTACGTGATGAATTTGATTTGTGGCTAGAAGTTATTAGTAAATTATTTACCAAAATGGTAGAGATTTTATTAATCATCTTTGGTGAGGTTTTATTTAATTAATATTGGTTATTGTTTTGTAAGATAAATTATATGTTTTTTTGTTAATATTATTATATAAATATCACATAAGACATGCTACTATGGACTCGTCCTTTAGTATACAACAAGCTCAAGTTGTTTTGACATGTTTTTAACATGATTTTAGAAGCATGGTTAGATAATATGAACTCTATACATATTGATAAGAATATTGGAGGACGGTGAGACTGAATAGGGTGGTGATTGCATCTTAGGGTATGTATACCCTAAAAGGTAAATAGAGAGAGGTGTCAGCGCTACCTTAGGTTGAAAGTCCCCGAATGTACTGCATAGATAATGACTTAGTGAGGATCCAGGACTTGATGTTCCCTCACCTGATAACTCTTGAACCGTCAACTTTGAGTTGTAAAGCATGCCCTCAGGGTTACTTAAGTAAAGAAACATGATTCTCAACTTTGTTGTGCATATTGACAAACATTATTTAATTATAAATTATAATATATGTATAGAAACTTGATAATAATTATTATTGAGTATCCATCGGACATGAACATAATGGAATAATTATGAAATAAATAATATTGTTGGATGATAAACTAATTATGTAGGTGTTAAAATGGAAAATAATAAAACCCAAAGGTAAGTAATGGTTTTTCTACTAGACATATCGATACTTATCCTCTATTATTTTTACCTCTCAAGTGGAGTTCAGTGTAATCTATCCGACAAGAAGTAGACGATAGCACTGCTTGTGACATTTTGGAGTTTCTCTAACGTTATATATATGTATATATATGTATTTCATTTGATCATGTAAGATTTTGAAATAGTAGAACTGGATGCGTTTGATTATCTATAGACTGAGAACTGTATAATGATGATGATGATGATTATACTTTTAATATTTGGTGCTACATTAAACTATAGATTGATATTTTAAATATGTTCTTGATTTGTTTTATTTTGAAGATACATAGACACTGTTTTAATGGGTTGAAATGATATTATAAAATTTATTTATATTTACTTAATACTGCTAAGTGCACTTAGGGCGCTACAGTTCATCTGAAGAGTCTTCTTTGAGTGAGACACAATTAATCTGTGTTGTTCCTGCATTGTATTGTTGTTCCTCTGTTGTATTTTCCTCCTATCTTGACAGAATTGCTTTGTTGTTTCTTGATTCTCCATCTCTTGTTCTTTCTAAACTTGTTTAATCGTGGAATTGAAGGATATTTTACTTTTTAAATTTCGAAGCTCTTGCCATTGACATGCTTGTTCCTTCCTATGAGAACATCCGTTGCTTCCTTTTTGTGAGAACTTCAAACGTGAATCCAGCCCTTATGTAAGCGTCATTTTGGTGGATTACTATTCTTTTATTCCTATATTTCTAGAAACAGACCTTTTTTCCCTTTGTATTCTGGCTTCTTAGAACAAAATCCGATGATGCCTTAGTTTTGTTTGAATTGAGAGTTACAATATGCTTGTTTGATTTTCCATGTTCTCTAAAAGTAGTGAGACTTGCATTTTTCCCAGTGGAAAACTTTGATTAAGCTTTCGTAATGGAAATGTGACAATTATCATTAATGACATCGTTCACAGATGCTAAATTTTTTTGCCCCGGGATTCATAAGCTTTTTGGCACATATTTGAAAGCCATCTTTTTGAAAAGGCCCTGTTGAGCCTTTGTCTTGTCTGGAGTCACAACTGTTTTTTGGCACCCCTTTATCATCTTTGAGGATTGCAACATTCATACTATAAAATTTGGCATCTGCGTAATTTACTTGTTCTCCTCTAAATGGATCTGGGTTTACTTCTCCGTCCTTGCAAAACTTGAAGCATTGACGTAGTTTTGAGGGGATAACACCATAATCATAAGGCCATGGTCTTCTTAACAATGCATTATAAGAAGTATTCAAGTCAATAACATGAAAGAGAGCATTAGATCTCAATTCACCAATTTCAACCTTTAACATGATACTTCCTGATTCCTTTTCTCCTGCTTGATTGAATCCTTGGCTGGTTACTATAGTAGGAGATAAATGTCGAGGGCAAAGTTCCATTGCTTTAAAAGTCTTTAAAGAAAGTACATTAACTACTGGCCCACAATCTCTTCAAAGAAAGTACATTAACTACTGGCCCACAATCTAACATGATACGACTTACTTCTGTAATCAAAATCAAATTAGAGACCTATAGAGGTCAACCATGTTTTTCAGCTCCCAATTGACAATCATTCCCTTATACTCCAAAAATTCATGCTTTTTGTTATTGTGTCGCCCAAAACCCACTCAAAGGCAGAAAGATAGCGCAGTAGCGCCGCGACGCTACAATTCAGCAAACCAACGCTACGGCGCTTGAAAGGCAGCACCACGGCACTTCGATTTGGCCCGAACATAGATTTTGCCTTTTTTACGCATTTTTGGGTTATTTTGGGCTAGGGTTTGAGTCTCCATACATATATATACTTCATATTCTCCATAGTTTACAATAGTCACAAAATATCATAGAGATCATAGTATTGAGAGTGATACAAAGAACTCAATCTTGTGAGTTTGTGAGTGATTGAGTGACTGAATTTCTGTATTTGAGCAGTTTAGACACCGTTGTAATTTTTGTTTTGTGATTAGTGGATTACTTCTCCTCTGCATGTGGTTTTTTCACCCTTTATTGGGGTTTTTTCATCTAAAATCTTGTGTTCAATTCTCTATATTTCTTATTGCTTATTGCTTATTGCTTTAATTTCTAACAAATGGTATCAGAGCATTGGTTTAATTTGCAATGGCAACCATGAAATTCGATATTCGGCTACTGGATCGTACAACGAGGTTTTCTCTATGGCAAGTGAAGATATGGGTTGTCTTGGCATAGATAGACCTTGATAATGCACTATTGAGTTTCGATAAGATGCCCTCATTATGGACAAAGGGGGGAAAAAGAGCGTAAGGATCGAAAGACTCTGTCCTAAATACACCTTTATCTGTCAAATCAAAATTTGCAAGATGTACTCAAAGAGAAGACCACTGTTGCTTTATGGCTCAAATTGGAGTAATTATCCATGGCCAAAAGTTTGACTAGCAAACTTCATCTAAAGCAGCATCTATATTCTCACAAAATATCTGAAGGTACATCTCTCGAGGATCACTTAATTGTCTTTAAGGAGATTGTGTTTGATTTAGAGGCTATGGAAGTTAAGTATGATGAAAAAGACCTTGGGTTAATTTTATTATGTTCACTGCCTTCATCGTGTGCCACATTTTAGGATACTATCTTGTATAGTCAGGACACTCTTACCCTAGATGAGGTTTATCAGGTTTTATTTTCTAAAGAAAAGATGAAGCAATTAGTGACTAGATCCAAAACACAATGAGAGGGTCTAGTTGTTAGAGGTAGAACCCAAGAGAGAATTTCTGGGATTGAGAATAGAAGTAGGTCTAAATCCAAAAATAAGGAGAAGTTCTATAACTAAGTTGCAGAATAAAAACAAGAGGGCTGATAATCAAAAGAGGAAGAAACCGAATGTTGGTGAGGCTAGTGTCGTTGAAGAAGTTTCTGATGGTGAGCTTTTGGTAATTTTTAATGGTGATTCCAAACCCTGTGAGGATTGGATTTTTGACTCTGCATGTACGTTTCATATGTGTCCTAACTGGGACTAGTTTTCAACACATAAGACTGTTCCTAAGGGCTTCGTTTTGATGGGAAACAACGCCCCATGCAAGGTTGCTGGTATTGGTACAGTCAGAATTAAGATGCATGATGGTGTAATGAAGACACTAGGTGATGTAAGACATGTCCTCGATCTTAAGAGGAATTTAATTTCCTTAAGTACTCTTGGTGTTAAAGGGTACAGTACACCAGTGAAGGTGGAGTTTTAAAAGTTAGTAAAGGCACTCTTGTGATGATGAAAGGTGAGAAAAAAGCTATTGGCTTTATATATTTTGTAGGGAACTACAGTTTTTGGTGATGCAAACGTTTCCACATCCACTATATCTAATAGTGATGTCACTAAGTTATGGCATATGCGACTAGGGCATATGAGTGAGCTTGGGATGACAGAGTTGAGTAAAAGAGAACTGCTTGATGGACAATGCATAGGCAAGATGGAGTTTTGTGAGCACTGTGTATTTGGGAAACAAAGGAGAGTCAGATTTGGCAAAGGTAGTCATAACACAAAAGATATTTGAAGTATGTTTATTACAATCTTTAGGGACCGTCTACTGTACCTTATAGAGGTGGAGCTAGTTATATGCTTACCATCATTGATGACTATTCCAGGAAGGTTTGGACATTATTTTTGAAGCAGAAGAATGATGTTTTTGCTACATTCAAAGATTGGAAGACCATGGTAGAAAAGCAGACTGGTATGCCAGTTAAACGTCTCCGCATTGGTAATGGCTTGGAGTTTTGTTCAGATGAATTTAATACCTTCTGTAAATCAGAAGGAATTTTGAGGGACTTAACAGTTTGGTGTACTCCGCAGCAAAATAGTGTGGCCGAGAGGATGAACAAGATGTTGATGGAGAAAGTGCACAGCATACGCTCCAATGTTGGGCTATCTAAGTCGTTTTGGGCTGCAATCGCTTCTATAGCTTGCTACTTGGTTAATCGCTTTCTTTCTATCGCTATTAACAAGAAGACTTCACAAGAGATATGGTTAGGAAAACCTATTGATTACTCTAATTTAAGAATTTTCAACTGTTTCGCTTATGCTCATATTGACAATGGAAAGTTAGAGCCTAGATCCATGAAGTACATATTTCTTGGTTATAAGCCTAGAGTTAAATGCTATAAGTTGTGGTGCCCAAAAACCAAGAAGGTAATTATTTGTAGAGATGTTGTGTTTGATGAGACTACCATGTTACATGGGACATCTACTACTATATCTAGTGATGTTGATCATGAGAGATCTAGCAAATAGGTGGAGTTTCAGATTGAGACAGGTACATCATCCGATTCGACTTCCTAGTCAAGTTTAGAAAGTCAAGGTTATAGTGCTTCCCCATCACCATCACTGCCACCACCAGAGTACTCTATTGCAAAGGATAGGCCAAGGAGAGATGTTAGGCCTCCACAGAGGTATGCTGAGGCTGACTTGGTGGCTTATGCTTTATTAGTGGTAGAAGGTATTGAGTCTGGTGAGGAACCTTCTACCTATTCAAAGGCGGTTAATTAAGTTGTCTCTAGTAAGTGGATGATTGCTATGCAGGAGCAGATGGAATCCCTACATAAGAATGGCACATGAGATTTGGTGAACTTACCCAAAGGGAAGAAAGCTGTTCACTGCAAATTGGTATTTAAAAGAAAAGAAGGTACACCGAGAGTTAAAGATGCTAGGTACAAGGCTAGACTAGTTGCAAAAGGATACAGTCAGATTCCAGGTGTTGACTTTACAGATGTTTTTTTCTCTTGTGGTTAAGCATAGCTCAGTTCGTACCTTGCTTGGTGTTGTGGCCATTCATGATTTTGAGCTTGAGTAGTTAGATGTGAAGACTGCATTTTTGCATGGAGAGCTCGAGGAAGACATTTACTTGCAGCAACCTAAGGGTTTTGTTGTTACAGGTAAAGAAGACTATGTTTGCTCATTGACAAAGTCTCTTTACGGTTTGAAACAGTATCCTAGACAGTGGTATAAGAGATTCGACTCATTTATGACCATTCATGAGTTTAAGAGGAGTAGCTATGACAGTTGTGTCTACTTCAAGAGGGGTGATGATGGGTCCTTTATTTATTTGCTCTTATATGTTGATGATATGCTGATTGCTGCTAAGGATAAAGGAGAGATTAAGAAGTTAAAGGCTCAACTCAGTAGAAAGTTTGAGATGAAGGACTTGGGGGCTGCCAAGAAGATTCTCGGCATGGAGATTTTGAGAAATAGAAAGGCAGGTAAGCTATATCTGAGTCAAAAAGGATACATCAAAAAAGTTTTGCACAATTTCAACATGCAAAAAGCAAAGCTGGTGAGCACTCCATTAGCAGCGCATTTTTGACTTTCAAGTGCATTAGCTCCGTAGTCAGATGATGAGATTGAGTACATGTCACATGTTCCGTACTCTAATGCAGTCGGTTACCTCATACATGCTATAGTATGTTCTTGCCCAGATTTATCATTTGCAGTTAGAGCAGTTAGTAGACACATGGCTAATATAGGTAAAGAGCACTAGAAAGCAGTGCAATGGATTTTCAGATACTTGTGTGGTACTACTGATGTTTGTTTGCACTTTGGGAGGACCAGAGATGGTGTTGTGGGATACATTGATTCTGATTTTACTGGAGACTTAGATAAGAGGAGATCGCTTACTGGGTATGCGTTTACAGTTGGTGGTTATGCTCTCAGTTGGAAGGCTACCTTGTAGGCTACTGTTGCCTTGTCTACTACTAAGGTTGAATATATGGCTATTACGAAGGCTTTCAAAAAAGTTATTTGGTTGAGAGGCTTATTTGGAGAACTCAGTGAATACTTGCAGGATACTATGGTGATGTATGACAGTCAGAGTGCTATTTTTCTCACTAAAAATCAAATGTTTCATGAGAGGACGAAGCACAATACTGTTCATTTTGTTGCTTGTGGTGATATTATTGTGAGCAAAATCATTACGCATGATAATCCTACCGATATGATGATTAAGTCATTGACTATAGCTAAGTTTGAGCATTGCTTGCACTTGGTTGGAAGAGGTGGTTCATCATGTTCGTGTTTGTTAGTAGCCCGTTGGGGCTTTGTGGAAGAGGTGGAGAATTTGATTAATCACATGTTAGAGTTTTTATGGTGGATTTTGTGTCAAGGTGGAGATTGTTATTGTGTGGCCCAACACCCACTCAAAGGCAAAAAGATAGTACCGTAAAATAGGGTCGCGGCGCTACAATTCAGTGAACCAACACTGCAGTACTCCAATTTGATCATAATTAGCAAGGTAAAGTTTACAGTATCCAAGAACTATCGGTGTTCAAAAAATCTATTAATCTACCTAAATCGTTCAATCCAAATCAAATTGATAAATTTTTTTTTTTAATTTTGGACAGTTTGGGTGGTTTTTTATGCAAATATTTCAGGTGATTTGGTTGATAGTTTAAACTTCCTAAACCGCCCACCCAAACCGTCTGCCAAATCATGCACTAAACTGTCATGTTATATAATTGTTATTTTTAACATATTTTTTATGTAATAATTTTTATTATTTTTTGTATAGATTATTTTTCTTTGGTCATTAAAACAAGTTCTACACATATAAGATGTACCTTTCAACCCTCTATAATTACACTTTCTTCTAATCACTTATCATTAGTATCCTAAAAATAAAATCAAATTAAAGACCAAGATATAAAAGTAACACTAACTAATGGAATTGAACCCTAGCCTCCCACATCTAGTGACCAACGTCTTCTTTATGCATCATTGCCGGCTACTGACCACATTGTCATTGTCGATGTCACATTATCTCTTTCTATGACATCAATAAAGGGTATTAGTTAGAGGAGAGGTTTATTCACACAAGTGGAAAGCTTCAATTCAAGTTTAAAATTTAATTGTGTTGTCTTATATATTTAGTTATATTTTTGACTGTTTAGTTTGGTTGTTGGTGAATTTTAATTTGTGTTATTATCACTTTTTAGTTTGTATTAAAACTTTGAAGGGTAAACATTTAAATATTCAATAATTTTTGTTAAATATAAATTTCTTTTTAATCTTAAGTACAAACCACCCAAACAGCTTATGAGTGATATGTTTGATCTGGTTTTATAAAAAATATAAAATCATCCAAAAATAAAATTTATTTTTAGTTTAGGCCATGGTTTTTGGTTTGGTACGTCGTTTAGAGAAAAAAAAAACTGCCCAAACTGCCCACGAATGTCTCCACAAAAAACTTGCATATTTGTAGCTACTTGACATTCTAGAATTTATGTCCTCAAGTATGGTTGAGGCACTACGGCCTGTTGGTATATGCTCAGCCTAGCTGTTTCTTGAGTACTTGTACATTCTTGCTTCCCTAGTTGCGTTGTGAGCTTCATAATTCCAACCTCATTCTCCACTAATTTTCTTTATAATTTTTAAAGAGGTTCCCCTTCCTCTTCAATACTTGTCGTTCCAATCACTAATATTGGCATATTCCTTGATTCTGTATCATCATTGATTGTTAACATCCTTAACTCTTGTGTTGGAGTAGGAGGGAGGTTTAACTCCCTACTATTGGATTGACTAGATTGATGGTCAGAGTGATATCTTTAATTGTCTCAAGACTTGAGGGCTCATGAGTGTTGATGCTTACCGAGGTCCAGCGTCGAATCAACACCGCATGCGGCGGTTCACGGTACTTAGCTCTTCCCTATTCATCTCTGCCTGATCTAGTAGACCTGTAACAAGAGGAGGGACGCTTCAGAGGCAAGAAAAGGTCACTCAATAGATAAGGGCTCTCCGATGCTCAAGGCAGGTGTTGCTCGACAGAGGTCGGGAACTTGTTAAATGGGAAGGAGCTTGCTTGTAAGAATACAATAAATGCATGCTATTTATAAGCTACCACTTGGACTAGGTGTTAGGTGGGTTTTGTCCATGACCTGAATGTCACATCAAGGCGTGTCAGGTGGTAGAAGACAAGTGTCACGTTCCCCTACTAGTGGGTTGCCTCTCATGGGCGGTGAGTTGTTTGCCACCTGTTGGTCAGTGATGGCGAGTAGAAGCCTGCATTCAAGTAAGGGGAGTCCGACCCGAGTTGGTGCTTCATCCGAGGTGGCGACCTGCCAAGTTGCAGCCTTGGTGGCCCTAAGACGCACCTCGGACATGACGTTCAGGGTCATCGGGGTCAATCGTAAGCTCCTCATAACTTTGCCGAGCTATTTGACCGACGACCCAGAGTTTAGCTCTTCGATGGTGGCACCGAGCTCACCCTCAATAGTAGCCTGTCAGTTCACTTGGTCGGTGTCTGATCGGGTAGACTATGTCGAGTGGGTGAAGTAGGCTCAGAATAGAAGATAAAGAGGCGTCCTGACGTAGTACAAAACAAAAGGTCACACGAAGAAACCTGGAGACACGTGTCGCTATGTGAACGGCTGCACCTCCTGACAGGCGTAATCATCGCATCTCTTTGTTTTTTGCACCCAGGTTTCCCACCTAAGATAGCTATAAATAGGCCCCTTCTTTCTGTCATTTTCACACGATTAAGGCCATATTTCGCAACCACTGAGTTTTTCAGCGACCGAGCTGTAGTTACTAGCCCGAAGACTTTATGCTCCCAAGCTTCTATAGCCCGATCAAGTAATTTCCCGAGAAGGGCGAGAAAATGAGTGACTTGTTAGATTCTCAAAACGTTAAGATTTCTTGGTCAAAAAGTAGTCATGAGGCCAACTTGTCTTCCATGAAGGTTGACATCGAAGGTCTATCCCCTGAGCAGGATGGAGCTGACCGGTTGGCCAAAATATTAAAGGTCGACTCCTAGACCGTCCCCGAGCAGGAGTTCCTCAATCTACTGGATGGGGAGCACCCGGTGAGGCCATGTAGGGGCGAGAACCCATACATTGGGGCAGCCACTGCCGTCACCTCCCAAGTTACCTCCCGAAAGCGAGCCGAGCTAGAGGCAGCAGCCAACGTACTAAGCTCCTCTGGTCGAGACTTCCGGGGCTTCTGTCCAAGTCACGGGGAGGATAATCGTCAACATTTCTGACGAGGAATGGGGGGCTAAGGAGGTAGAGGAGGCTGAGTAGGTCACTGAAATAGAAGAGGACGAAAGGGTCTAAGTCACTCAGGTCCGAGGAGTGATAGCCTATCGAATGACCTGACCAGGATAGACGTCGGTAGTAGCCTACACCAGTGCCATGATGGAGTCTTGGCTTGAGGATTTATGGATCGAGTTTAGGATCCCAGACGACATCATCCTCATCGTGCCTAAGGAGAACGATTCGCCCCTAACTCTTCCTGAGGGCTGTATCACTTTATATGCGGAGTTTTTTAGAGTCGAGTTGCACCTGTCGTTTCATCCTTTTCTCTGTCGGGCACTAAATGATCTGAATGTGTGCCTGGCTCAGCTTAACTCGAATAGCTACAAGTTGCTGATCGGGATGTACATGTTATGGAGGTACTATCGGGCTACAGAGATGCCGTGGGAGGCATTCAAACAAGTATATAAGATGAAGAAGCTTCCCTGGCACTTTGATTGGTACTATCATTGGCTTTAGGAAGGACTTTATCTTGGGCAACCCCGACTCAAATAAACTCTGGAAGTATGAGTGGTTCTAATCGAGGGTAATTATTTAGCTAGAGTCGGTGAGGCCATCCCTGATGACCAGCAGGTCTCGACGACCTTTGAGAAGGGGCATGTATGGAGTAAGAGACCATAGGCACTGAGCCATATAATCAGGGCGGTCGAAAACCTGTTCGAAAAGCCAAAGGCGACGTGGTAGTAGTCGTTTCTGCTCAGAAAGGAGATCCTCTCCCTTTATGGCTGGTTCGGGGAACCTAGTAGAATAAATCCCCCATCCAACACCCAACCTGCTCGGTGAGGCCGAGCGCCATAGACATCCCGGGGACAAGCACTTCTTGATCCGGGTGGCTGACGAGGGAGCCATCATCGTCTAGCTCCGAGGACTCATCGAGTGGCTCCTTCGATCAGGGCCACCCGTAGTGGACAAGGACCTCGAGGACATGATTCGGCTCTTATACTTGTCTCGCCAGCTCTGGATTAGAGGTTAGCCTTGAGTTTTTTTTTTTTTTTTAGCGTGTCGATCTTGTTCTGACTTGGGGGGATTTTGACTACATAAATGTCTTCACGGCCGAGCACCATAGAAGAGAGGCTTGTTCTCATGAAGAGCCTCCGCAAGAAGAAAGGCAAGGCCGTGGTGATCAAAAAGAAGCGCAAGAGGACTCTGAGGACACAACTTCCTCTGCGGCCTAAGCAACCATCCACATCAGTCCAAGAGCAACCACCCCAGCCGACGAGGACAAGGGCTTTATTGACCAAGACACCTCCTACCATCGTTACAACCGTGGAGCCCTCTTCAGGAAACCCCCTGAGGAGGCGCCCGAACTACCGCCAGCACATCCTCCATCACCTTGGGGATGCGGTCCCACAAGAGGAATTTTTGGTGAACCTCCAAGGAGAGGACTTCCAAGGCTTGTTTGAACCTGCCTTTCACTCTATCACCAAGGTAAGTGCTTATTTCACCCCGAGCTTCCTTTCTTTTCCTATTCTTTTTGTCGCACGCTGATAGTCCTGTTTTCCTCAGACATGTGCCTTCGTACACATGGCCTATGTGGCCAGGTTGGAGGAATTCAACCTAGAGAAAGAGAGGCACAAGAAAACCTTCCTCGAGAAGAGAGAGGTCGAGAAGGAGCTCGGTGAGAAAATCATGGAGCATAATAAAATCAAAAAATCTCTTTCTCAGGCTGAGGAGGAGGCTCGAAAGGTGAAGGAAGAAGCCAACCAGGCCAAGACAAAGGTGGAGGAGTTGAGGAGAGTGACTGAACAGGCCAAGGACGAGGCCACTCTACTCAAGGGCCAACTAGAGGCCTTTTAGGTAAAGAGCAAATGTTTTTGGGAAGAGCTCCCTGGCTGACTTGCGCAAGCCATGGAGGAATTCAAAGCGTCCCCCAAGTACACCGATTGCTACTACTTCGGCATGACGGACCTCCGTGACTATCTGATCTGAAAGCATCCTGAGGCTGAGGGCTTCGACTGGTCACTTATAGTCGAACTAGAGTAGAGCATAGCTCAACAACTGGAGTAGGAGGAAAAGGTCGTCGAAGTGGACGGTGAGAACAACGGGGACGAGCAAGGCACCGATGGTGGCGAAGACAATGCTAGGGATGGGGATCAAGCTTAGCTTTTGTTTCTTCTTTTTTAGTTTTATTTTGTGTATCTGGGCTTGGGAGGTGCCCAGTTAACTGTACCTCCCCACCACTATCTTCTAATGAATTTTCTTTCCTAAGTTGATCGCTTCTCGAATTCTTATATGTTTCATATTTAATATTTTCCAAGTGCAATTGTTCTCGAGGAGATGTTGTCATAGTTCTAGGTGAGGAGTTTCTCAGAAACGTAGTTTAGCCTTCGTTTCACCAAGTTTACATTATCCTCAGCCTCGAAATTGAATTGGGAACTCGTTCCATGTTCGATGGTCCTCAGGAGGGGCGTCTTTCGACCATAGTTTTCCAAACTCCCTTTTTCATTCCTATTGTTGTCGAGTTTAATGTCTCGGTGGTTACCGAGTTAATCCAAATAGGGAACCTCCATTTTTTGGTTGGGTAGAGCACAACGGTGTGTGATAACCCATTACCCTATTGGCCCCCTAGACTTGTTAAAGTTTATGAAAACTTGTACAAGTATATTGGTGGTCGGGTAATTGTTATGCTAGGGTGACTCTTTTCGGGTAGTCTGTACAGCA
Source organism: Artocarpus hirsutus (assembly GCA_946598075.1). Classification (NCBI taxonomy): domain Eukaryota; kingdom Viridiplantae; phylum Streptophyta; class Magnoliopsida; order Rosales; family Moraceae; genus Artocarpus; species Artocarpus hirsutus. Next base: position 63,401 of record CAMOHE010053608.1, read on the forward strand.
ACAGACTAATGGTTGACTGAACGCCGATCAGCCCCCTAAGTTGGTTAATTAGGACAGCTCTCCCTCTTCGAGAGTTGTAGTCTGGTCCTCCAAGCTGGAGTTACAGTATCCTTTTTTGGGATTTATCTATTCCTTGAACATGTATTGCTCGATGGAACAGTGTAGAAATTTACATTGCATTGATATTTTATATTTACATTCCAGTCCTATTCAATAGGCCGAGTTACAAAAAGAATATGGCCAGAGGTCAAAAAAGATTTTTGACATCATTTAAAAGAATCTCTTGAGAAGCTCGACATTCCAAGGATGACCGAGCAAGTTGCCCTCCATGTCAAATAGTCTATAAGTGCCTAGTTGGATAATACCAACGACCTTGTACAGCACGTCCCATTTTGGACTAAAGGACACCACCTTGGGCTGCAAAACCATGACCTTTTTTAGTACCAAATCTCCAACCTTAAAGCTTCTCAGTTGTACCTGCTTGGTGTAATATCGAGCAACTTGATTCTGAGTTGCATTACGGATTGTTGCCCGGTTCCTTTTTTCCTTGAGCAAGTCAAGCTCGGACATCATGACCTCGACATTTCAGATTTCATCGAAATGCTCAACCCTGAAGCTGGGCAATCCCACCTCTGCCGGGATGACTGCCTCTGCGCCATACACGAGTGAGAACAGAATCTCCTCGGTAGCTGTCTAGGCAGTTGTTTGGTAAGCCTATAGTACTTTTGGGAGCTCATCAATCTATGCTCTCTTGAGGCCCTCGAGCTTTTTCTTCAAGTATTGTTTTGTTGACCGCTTCTACCTGCCCATTGCTTTGTGGGTAGCTCGGAGAGGAGAAAACTTTCCTGATGCCAAGCTGCTCGCATAAGCGGAGAAGACCTGCAGACTTGAACTATTTAGCATTGTCGATGACCATGGGTGTGCGGGATTTCGAACAAGCAAATGATGTTTTTCCACACAAAGTTGGTACACTTTGCCTTGGTCATATTGGTGCACGGCTTTACCTCGACCCATTTGGTGAGGTAATCAATGGCTATGATGCAATATTTAAATTGGGATCGGGCTTGAGGAAGGGGCCCAATCAGATTAATGGCTCATTTGGCAAATGGCCACGCCGACGTTACTAAGGTGAGCGGCTCGACGTGGTGTCCAAGCACTCTTACAAATTGCTGGCATTTGAGGCATTTTCATGCGTAGTCTTTGCAATCCTGCTCTATGGTCGGCCAATAATAGTCTTACCGGAGGCATTTTTGGGCCAAGGATCGCCCCCCAAAATGGTTTCCGCATAGGCCTTCGTAGATCTCCTTCATTAGATACTCAGCCTCTTTGGGCCATATGCACTTTAGACATGGCGTGGTGTAGCCTCAGCGATATAATTTTTCGTTGATCATCAAATACTGGGCCAAGCTATTGCAAATTCAACGTGCCTCTTCTCGATCATCAGGCAATTCTGTTGTGGTCAAGTATCGAATGATCGGATCCATCCATGTGGTGATAGGCTCTTCTGTCACACTTGCTATACTCTTGTTTATGCTCGGCTGGGCTAACCTTTCAATGGGGATAGGTTAGGTCACTATCACCTAGACTTGATGCGAGCCGAGCAAGTGCATCTGCCTCTAAGTTTTCTGATCGAGGGATCTGCTTGAACAAGTATGATTTAAACTGCCTAAGCAGCATATTGACCTCTTGTAAATATGCAACCATTGACTCTATTCGGGCTTGAAATACTCCAATGACTTCCTGAACAACAAGCATTGAGTCACTGTGGATGACTATACGATCTACCCCAAGATCTTTGGCGATCCAAAGTCCAGCTAGGAGTGCTTCATACTCTACCTCATTGTTAAAGGCCTTGAAGTCAAATCGAAGTGCGTAAATAACTTTGTACCCATCTGGGCCTGTTAATACCAGCCTGGCGCCTGATCCTTCCACGCAGGAAGATCCATCAACAAAAAGCTTTCATTCTGGTTCCGACGTGGCGTCACCTGTACTACATCTGGGGGCATCTCGTACTTCCATGAGTGCCTTCTCAACCAATGGTGTGCCTTGCTCGATATCGGTGAACTCAACGATGAAATCTACGAGGGCCTAAGCTTTGATGGCTATCACCGATACAAAGTGGACATCGTATTGGCTGAGCTTGACCGACCATTTGGCCATCCGTCCTGATATCTCTGGGCTCTGAAGAACTTGCCAGAGGGGAAACTTGGTTAGGATCTGTATAGTATGGCCTTAAAAGTAGGGCCGCAGCTTTCGAGCAGAAGTGACCAATGTAAATGCCAACTTTTTTAGTGGGGGGTGCCGCTCCTCGACACCCTAGAATACATGGCTTGTATAATATACGGGCTTTTGGACTCCATCTTTTTCTCATACGAGAACCGAGCTTACGGCCTTCTCGGATATGGCTAGATAGGTGGTTAATATTTCTCCAGGCATAGGTTTGGACAAGAGCGGGGGTGTGGCTAAATACCTTTTCAAATTTTTGAAGGCTTCTTCACATTACCTGCTCTACTCAAACCTCCTTTTAAGTGCCTTAAAAAATGGATAGCACTTGTCGGTAGCCTGGGGGACAAATCTAGAGAGAGCTGTAATCATGCCGGTGAGTTTCTGCACCTTTTTTATAGTCTGAGGTGAATGCATGTCTATAACTGCTTGGGCCTTAGCTGGGTTAACCTCTATTCCTTGTTGGTTGACTTAAAATCCTAGAAACTTTCCCGAGCTAACCCCAAACGCATATTTCAGCGGGTTGAGTTTCATCCCATATTCCCGGAGAATGTCGAAGCTTGCACGGAGATCAGCCATGTGATCAATATAGACCTCCATTGTTTTGCTAATCAGCCGAGCAAACATCTTATTGACTAGGCGCTAGTAGGTTGCCCGAGCGTTCTTTAGCCTGAAGGGCATTACCACGTAGCAGTAGAGCCCTTCGTCGGTAACAAAAGCCGTCTCTACTTGGTCCTCCTCGGCCATTCTTATCTGGTTATATCTAGAATAAGCGTCCATGAAGCTGAGCAGCTCGTGGCCAGCCATTGTGTTGACGAGCTGGTTTATCCGAGGAAGTGAAAAGCAATCCTTCAAGCAGGCCTTATTCAGGTCAGTGTAGTCTATACAAACCCGCCATTTTTCGTTTGCCTTCTTGACGAGGACAACATTAGCCAACCACTACGGATACTTGACCTCTTGGATAAATCCTGCTTTTAGGAGCTTCTGGACCTCCTCATTGATAGCAACGTATCTTTTCGAATTGAAAGCCCTTTTCTTATGTATTACTAGTTTGTGATAGGGTCGGACATTGAGCCAATGATAGATTACACTTGCATCGATGCCGGGCATGTCTTCATGTGACCATGTGAATACGTCCTGATACTCGGTAAGGAGCTCCTCGAGGTCGGCCCAGATCTTAGGTTGCAGCTGGGATCCGAGTTGGACAGTGCGCTCAAGATGTATAGGGTCTAGACAGAACGGCACCAAGTCTTCGATTGGGTTGGCTCTCACCTCTTCCTCAAGAAGTCGGGGGTTAAGATCAAAGAGCATCTTGGGTACAGGGTTGGTAGGAAGATCTATCTCGTCAACCACGTGGATGGCCGAGATGTTTAATTGCTGAGTTAACGCTACATGGATGGCATTCGCATAATAAGCTCAGGAGTTTCTTTGTGACGAGCGGATTACTCAAATCCCATCCTTTGTTGGGAATTTCATTGTCAGGTTATATGTGGAGACTACAGCTTTAGTGCATTCAATGTTAGGCGGTCGATGATGATATTATATTAGGAAGGTTTGTCGACGACCAGGAAGTCGACAACATGCGTCACCCGAGTAGCACCCTCTCCGAAGGTCACAAGCAGGCCGACCTTCCTGATTGCTCGAACACATTCACCAGTGAAGCCATAAAGCGGGGTCTGGACTGGGACTACGGTAGCATTGTTGATCTTTATTTTGTCAAAGGCTTGTTTGAATAGGATATCAGCCGAGCTACCATTGTCAATCAGCACTCGCCGCACTATATTGTTGGCGATGTGTAGCTCACACACGAGAGCGTCATTGTGTAGATGGATTAATTTATCTGCTTCCTCCTCGGTAAACATGATCGAGGTGTCTTGCTGGCAACAAATCTTGTTAACATTCTAGGACATATTGATGAACTTGCCTCGTTCGATCAGCCGAGCTTCTTAGACGTATGTCCGCCGCCCACTCAACATGTCCCCAGTGATAGACCCTCCAAAAATCGTGTGAACTATGTTCAGGGGTTTTGAGGTGTTCCCACAATCGTTGCGCTAGCGGTTTGACATGTCTTGACCCAGCAGATCGTTCTCACCAACTGTAGAGCTCAGAGTTAAGACTCATTCTACAAACTCCCTCAAGTGTCCTTCTCGGACTAGTCTTTCAATCTAGTCCTTCAGTTGGATACATTCGCGAGTATTGTGTCCCATGTTCTTGTGGAACTCGCAATATCTGGTTTGATCCCGCTTTACCTTGTTGCCCTTGAGCTTGGGCAGTGGTACCAACAGGTTTCTTCGGCTCACCTAGGCGAGCACTTCGTCAATGCTTACTGCTAGGGGTGTATAACTTTGAAACTTTCCGGTCGGCGTCTTCAGCTTCTTGGGTTTCTTTTTCTTTTTCTACTTCTTACTCGACTCGACATTGGGCTGCTTTGGCATTTTCTTTTGCTTCTTCTCTTTTTTTGTCCCATTGGGGCTAGCCTCCTCTCTATGGCTCTTTATATATTCTGCATCATCGGTGTACCTCTGAGTGTAACCGAGCATCTGTGAAAACGTGCTCGGTTGTTCGAAGGCTAAAGACCAAGCAAGCTTTTCGTCTCAAAGACCCCCTACAAAAATGTGTTTGAGGGTCACATCTTCGACGTGTTTAACCTCAAGAGCTGCTCAGGTAAATCGGTTTATATAGTCTCAGACATTGCCGTCTCTTTGCTTTATGGCGTACAGGTAATTAATCTCCTTTCTCCTCGTTTTTGTTGTGGAGAAGGCTATCGAGAAGGCATCTGTGAGCTGCCGAATAGAAGTGATGGAGGCTGGCTCGAGTCGCTAGAACCATTGTCGAGCTAGTCCGCAAGTATCAGTGAAAAGGCCTTGTACATTGCTGCGTCGTTAGCATTCTGAAGGAGCATGTGTCCTCGGTATAACTCAACATGCTCATCTACGTCCGCGTTCCTGTCATAGGCCTTGATCTGCAGAACCTTGAATCTGGGTGGCATAGGGGCTCGCATTATTGTGTCTGGGAATGGTGGGTCCAGGGCACCTACGTCATCCAAGCCAAAACGATTATTGCGAATCTCATCGATTTGGCACTGTAGCTCCTAGAACTGGCGATTGTTCGTATCCTCGGGCAGTTCAACCATATAGGGTGCTCCGCCCTCCACGCGGTCACTTGCCTCGGGTTGGCGACCTTGGTGCACTTCTCCTCGCCGTCTGAGCTAGTCAAACACAGATGCTCGGCAATCTTGTGGTGACGGAACCCGTGCTTCTTGAAGGCCAAGTTGACCTTCTTGGATGAGTCTATTGTTAGCCGAGCACCATATATGGAGCCTCTAGAGCGCTCGGAATCAGCTTCATTGGGGTCGGTGGCATCCTATCCTGCTCGACCTATAGCCTGGTCAGCTGGGGCTGGAGGTAGGAGGCCAGGTGCAGTCTGACGTTGAGCTTGTTGCGCAAGCTACTGTGTGAGTATCCAGACTGCATTTGTAAGTTCCTAGATTGGGTCTTGGACGATCGGGTCCTGTACTTGCTCGGCCCTGGCCGTGCTTTCTTGTCCCCCGGATTGGGACCTCGTAGCCTGGGGGCAGTCCCTAGGTCTAACCGGGTTTTGGTGCCGGTTTCATGCGTCTTCCGACCCCTCCTATCGGGCAGCATCATCTCGGGCATTCCCTCTTGTTACCATCTCGGTCTTTGGACTCGCTTTTGTTGTGTAGTCGTTCATGTCCCTCTTCTTCTTTTGAACTTCAATGAGATGGATTGTGTTGCTTTGGAATGGAAATCTTAGCTCATTGGTTAATAATGGTTATAGTTCATTTGGGTTATGTGATTGTTATAATCTTTGCAAACTGAGTTGCCTTGTGAAGATGAGATTGAGACATTGAGGAGAAGGAACAATGGAGATAATAAACAGGTCTATTTGGGGAAAGTAGAAAACAGTAGAGTGACAAGGAGGATATTTTTGTTAAGGCTTCAGCCAAGCTTGTAGTTCTTGACTATACAAATGAAAATAGCTTCAATTTTGTTTGTCATTTTTGTTTGAAGTTGACGTTGGGTTTACGCATTATTGAATTTTTCTGCGTGAAGTTTTACTTGAAGTTTAAGTTATGAAATAGAAATTAGTTTATGGAATTCTGTTTATTGTGAAATTTGTTGATCATTTATTGTTGTTTTTGGAATTCGTTTGATTGTTGAAAATGCTATTGTGATTTTTGGTTGGTATCGGTGAAAATTGCTATTGTGATTAGTTTGTTTGTTCAGCTATTTGTGATTTTTTGTTTAGTATTTTACTATTTTTGCAAGATTGATATTAGTTTGATTAGTTTGATATTTGTTGTAAATTAAAATTGCAAATTGGGTTGTGTGATTAGTTTAATATTGTTAGAATGGAAGCTTTTATGATTTGGTGATTAGGATAATTGTCTTATGATGGTAGTTGGTAGCTGAAAGTTCGTTAATTGTAGTAGGTCTTAGTTTTTGTAGTTTTTGAATGACTGCAGAGATGGGCCAGTTCTGAATTTTATTGCTGATTACAGTTGGAGATGAATGTGAAATTAAAGAATAAAATACAAGCGGGTTTTTTTTTAAACTCTTTGGCATGTTTTAATTATCGCAAAATCAGTTTATTTGGTTTCAAATTGTCCATCATATTTGTGTCTTTGGAGCATGTTTAGATGATTTAATTTAGTAGGAAACATGGCGAGTCGGGTTTATTTCACCCACTATGTCGGCATATTCACAATTCAGTATTAGAACTTAATATCATTGTTTCCTCCACAACTCAGTAATTGTACAACAATAGAGAAATTACATGAAGCTTTTTTTATTTTGGTGAAATAGCACATGGTCTGTTGTTTCTTTCTCTCCCCCTTCCCCTTCCTCTATTGAAAATTATGTTTGCTAATCATTAACAGTGAACGTTATGCTATGTACAGCTACTGTGGTAGTTGAGGGTGTATGCGAATACTTCCAGTGGAAGGAAAATTTCACAAAAAAGAAGAAGAAGGGTGTATTAGGATACTCGAAGGGATTTTGTTTTAAAATGATGAGTTTACTAGTTATTACTCAGAGCAACAAGGCCTATCACCAAACCCTCACTATAAGCACAACTCCACAACTATTATTCCTTTTAAAATCACCTCAATCAAATCAAACCAAAACCCACGCCTCCAACTTCCCTAACTCCAAAGCCCTTCAAGGGTTTTGTAGAATTGCCCCTTCTCAACCCAGTTCCCCGAGTATGAAATGCCCTCATTCGCTTGGGGTGTTGTCGACGGCTGAAAAGAGAAGCTTGTTTCCAAAGTTATAATATATGATTATATAAAAAGTTCAGGAATTGTCACTGATGAATTGGAAAGCTTGGAATTGCCTTCCACTGCTGAAGTCATGAGAGAGCGAGTTGAGTTCCTTCAAAGGCTAGGATTAACCATTGATAGACTAATCAATTCCCTTTAATGCTAGGTTGTAGTGTGAGGAAGAATATGATACTTGTGTTGGGTTGCTTGGAGAAAATTGGGATTCAAAGACTATTACTTGGTGAGTTTGTTGAGAACTATCCTCAAGTTTTGCACGCTAGTTTACTTCAAAAGGACTAAACACCCCTAGACAAATCAAATCGTTTTACTAAATATATACAAAAATCGTCCCCCAAATCGCCCGCCCTCACGAACCCAAGCCACCTCGGCCGTCGCTGGTTCAGCCTCTTCGTCCGTCACGTCTCATCGTTGCACAAGCGGAGCCCAATCACCGCGGACAGGATTTGTTGAATGGTTGCCAAGATAGGGATCGCAATTGAGAAGCATCTTTGCCTTCACCAAATCGCCGTCCCTCATTGCCGACACTAGCCCCTCGCTGGAGGCTGAGCATCCGAACAAATTCCCCATTCTCACTCTGCCCCTTCTTTCGTGCTATCTCTCCTTCTCTCTCTCCATCCTCATCCCCTAGCAGAGCAGAGCAAAGCAAAGAGAGTATTTGTGCTATTACGAAAGAAAGCTTGTCCCTTCTGAGACGATTTCAAGACACCTGTAAGCCCCTCCATCATTTGTTTTCTGTTTGTATTGTTGTTGTTGTTCTTGTTAGTTGTAATTTTTGTTTGAAGTTGGGAATGAATTTTGGAAAAGCCAAGTCTTGTCTTTGAGGAGGAGATGTGAACGTTTCTGTTATATATAATCGCTCATTTCCCTTTGCTTATATTCTATGATGAGATGAAATTTCATTCATATATTTTACCAATCTAAAAATGGGTTGCTAATTGATTTGCTTTGCAATGTATATAATAGCCCTTTGGTTAATTAGTTTTTCCCAATTACATTTGGATCATTATGTGGTTATAATATTTTGCCAAATGGGTTGCATAGTCATTGTGAATATAAGATTGGGACTTTGAGAGGAGTGGGAACAAACAATGGAGATAATAAACAAGCCTATTTCTATTTGAAGTTGGGTTTATGAATTATTAAAGTTGTGTGTTTTGAATTGTAATTTTATGAAATAGTAATTAGTTCATGGAATTTGTTTTATTGTGGTATTTGTTGACAATTGATTGATGTTTTTGGAACTTGTTTGATTGCTGAAAATTGCTATTGTGATTTTTGGTTGATATTGTTGAAAATTGCTATTTTGATTAGTTTGTGTGTTTAGCTATTTGTACTTTTTGTTGTTTGTTTTACTATTTCTGAAAGACTGATATTAGTTTGATGTATTTTGATTAGTTTCATTCGATGCTTATGCCTCGATCCTCCGTGAGGCTTACGCATTGTCTCAATTTGACAAAGCGCTTCAATTCTTGATTCCACCTTTTAAAACTATGGTCAGGGTTAAAGTTGTGATAATACAATTAATGGCATCCCGTTCACTAAACTAAATGTTGCCAAAATTGACTTCGTTCCCTTTGCAAGCTTTGCACTTTCTTGGTGTTTGTCTTATCTTGATATCTAACCTTTGCTTATTAATGCCTGTGTTATGAAAGGCCATAGCAGAGTCCTTTCTTCTTCTTAAATTATCGCAACTCGCAAAATGGAAGGGCTTTTGATACTTGCGCATTTGGACAGGAAATATTGCCTGAAGTTCTCTGTTCAACTCAAGATGGATAATGATAACGATTTCACATTTTGTAAGGTAAAGTTCGTTTTTCTCTTGATTCAACAACTTTATACGTTTGTTATCTTTCGTTGCTCCCAGTTTATCAATGTAATTGCTTTAATTCTTTCCAAATATTTGGATTTTCCTTGATTTTATATTTATCTATGTTCATATGTAGGTTGATTCACCTGTTGACAAAGATGCTTTCAAGACAAAGAAGCTTGCAGCTGATATAGATGGAATTAGCACAAAAGGTGAAGCATCAAGCGACGGCGTTAGCAATCACAATGGTGGTTTTCTGTGGAAAGGCAATTTGCCAAATAATTCTGTGTCCAAAAAGCGGGACACAGTTGGTTCCTTATCTTTTAATGTTATTGATATATCTTCTCCCAAGCAGCCGAGTAAACCTTTAAAACAGCCAGCAACAGGAGATGGTGGAAAGTTGAAGAAGCCCATGCCTCGTGCCAAGGTTCCTTTTGAGAAGGGATATAGCCAAATGGACTGGCTTAAGCTTACGCAAACACATCCTGATCTTGCAGGTACTTTCAGCACAACTTCATGATGAAATTGCATCATAATCTCTTAATGTATTTGCTTCTTTGGTCTCTCTGGTTCCAGCTCTCTTGATCATTGGGCCCGAGATCACATTACAAGCTATGTTTTACAGTCATTGTTATGTTGCAAACTGCTAAATCTGCCATACTGATTTAAAATATTTTAGTATCTTCAATTTCATACTCGTGTCTCCATTTCTTTGGTTACTATCACAATACATCGTGGCAACCAGTATACGACGCTGGCGATATAGAGATACTACCAACTGAATGAAATTCATTTAGCGGGAGATGTTTTGGATTGCTTTTCCACCTAGTTGTTCTAGGATCTTAACCTATTAAAAAATTTGTTTAGGGGAGAATTTGGTGTACTGTAAATCGTTGAGAATAGGTTGGTGGTCATTCTTGCTAGAACCTTTAGCAATTTTGTTGTTAATGGCGGTTCAGGTTTAAAGGGACAGTCAGATAGACGGCTTATTTCTATGAATGAAGTCAAACAACACCGACAAGAAGGTTCAATGTGGACTGTTCTAAAAGGTCGGGTATACAATTTATCTCCTTACATGAGATTCCACCCTGGAGGTATGGATACTAATTTATTCTGGTCAAATTTCTTAGTTTTTTGCGCATCTAGGATGTTTATGGCTCAATGTACAAGGGGTTAGAAAGTATGTGCCTTTTCTTCAGGTGTTGATATGTTGACGAAGGCTGTGGGAAAAGATTGTACAGCTCTATTCAGTATCCTTTGCTATTGACATAATATTCTAGTCTTCAGATTCCAATATTACTGGGCAAATTTCTGTTACTTCAAGGTATTGCCATGAAATACTGTGATCCTAAATGTTATCAGATAAATATCACGCTTGGGTAAATGCAGAGTTCTTGCTGGAAAAGTGTCTTGTCGGTATCTTAGACGACAGTGAAGATCAACAACATTCCGATGACGAGAAACGCAAGGCTCATAAATTGTGAAAAGCAAAATTGGTTCAGAAATGCAAATGCCAATTGGTCTTTTACCGATTGGTGATGCCACACTATATGCTCTATACATTGAACAATTTTATTGGCTGTTCTTGTAAGCATGAATCAGTCTTACATAATTTTGCAGGTTGGAAGGTACAAGTGCTCGAATTTACATTCGCAATAGCGGGCAATGTAATAAGATTTTTACTTATTGTACAATTTTACTTGCATATATCAGTAAACCAAAGCTTATAAAATTAGGTGGTGTTTAATATTGCATTAGATGCAAAGGGGTTTTTTTTTTTTTTTTTCCCTATGAAAAGATGAAAAGGGGTTTAATTTCCTGGCCGTTAACCGTTCATTATTTATTTTAAATCTTTAATCAATTAAGACAAAAAAGGGGAAAGAGCAAATTAAAGAATAAAAACAATAAGGAATTGGAATTGGAATTTGGAAGGTACATGAGGCGCCCAACAAAGAATCATAGTTGATTGATGAATTGGAGGAAATTAGAGGGTCCCTGCCTGCGCTAGATGACTTGAGGTGTGTAAAGATGAATAAAGGCTGTAAAAGAGTTTGTGCACCTTGATCAATCCGGTTTTAGCGAAGCTTGTATCTTAGGGCAAAATAGTTTGCCTCTTTACGTATATGAGATAAAAATAAAGCTTAGATTGATTTATGTCAATAAATAATTCTTTTTTAAGCTATTATTATTATTATTATTATTATTATAAATAGCATATTTTGAAAATATTTGTAGTAAATAGTAAATTTATGATGAATAATTTATTTACACCTTACTTACAATGTAAATAAGATTGTAAATAAGTCTTATTTATATAGTAGATATATTTAAAGTGTAAATAATTTATTTATCTTTTTGTTTATGATGTAAATAATTTTTATTTACAAAGTAAATAATATTTACGTTGAAAATCTACTATTTATTCTAAATATTTTTTTAAACTTGTTATTTATTTCAAAAAATTTTAAAATTTGTTATTTCTCTCATTCTTCCTATTAAAATTAGGAAAACTATTTTTTAAATGGTACATTAATCATGTACTGCTACTAATGAGTATACCAATGGTATACTGATGTATATCAAGGATGTATTTATTTGTGGTTTAATTAATTTGATGGTTTTATCGCTCATTAATTAGGTGGCTTATCAATAATTAATCAATATTAGTTAGTGATTACTTAATTTACTCAATAATTGACCAGTGTATCAATGATAAATCATATTGTGATATATTAATGTTAATCAATGATGTACTAATAATAATCAGTGACATACTGTTGTGAAAAAAAGGCCATTTTCTTAATTTTCAAATAGTTTGGTTATTTTATTAATTTTTGACAAGTTTAGCCAATTATTTAAAAAAGTAGTCAAAAATGGACCATTTGTTTAATTTTCTCCAAAAAAAAAAATTATAGAGAATGCTACACTACAATTCATACCATATTTGATAATACCAAATATATCCTCAACATATTCGACATTCACCGGTATTCGTCCGACATCTACCATGGTAACCTGTCGGTATCCGACATCCGCCATGTGACCATGAATGGTATCGGTCATAACTACCAGCCAGTATCTGGTACCTGTCATAATTACCAATTGTGATGTTGCAGTGGCTGCAACACAGATGGCAACAGGCGTTGTGGAGAAAGGGAAAGGGAGATAGAGGAGAGGTTTGGCTGGCAGCAGGTCATGAAGAAGAGGGAGAGCGAGAAAGAAGGTGTGAAAAAATCCCAATATAAAAACGACGATCTATTAGTAGCGAGGATCCCTTTTTTTTTATTTTTTTTATTTTTTATATGGCATTGAATCAACTAGTTTTATTAGGTGTCGCATGATCAACCCACACCAAAATAAAAGGGAAATATAACCTAGAAACTTCAATCATCAATCCACACCATACTGCCAATGGTCCAATGGAGGTCTATCTATAGACCTCATTGTTGAGGGCTCACATTATGAATCCTCTCCATCCTATGTTTTGAAAATTTCAAAAAGTACAACGTGATTTGGATCGAAAAGTCCACGTTCAATAGATGTATAAAACTAATTACGTTAAGTAGTAGGGGAACTAGCATTAAGTTTTATATATCCTTCTTAATTAGGAGGGGCATACATGATCCAATTAAATTTATTTTAAGAAAAAAGAAAGAAAAAGAAAAAGAAAAGCACAGCAGTCAATAAATTAAAATTGATTAAATAAAAAGTAGTTACACATGTAGATATCTCTTGAGTCACTAGGATATTACTGTAATTCTCCAACTAAATTATGATATGGAAAATTTTCTTATTCAATTATACTACAAGTAAAACAAATTCAAACATACATATATTCTTGTCCATGTGCAATATCACCTGATTTCTGACCATGAACTGGGCTTCCTGGAGTCAATTGAACAAGTATAAATATAATTACACAACTTATTATTGGGGGCAATATTCCCTTTCCAATCTCCAATACTTGAACCTCAAATATACGACCTCCCTAAATTGTTTATGTTTTCTTTTCCCCTAAAGTGGTTTAATCTTGATTATTATCTTTTATCACCTGTGTACCAAAAAAAAAAAAAATACTAATAATAATTAAAACTGCTTGTCAGCCAAAAGCATTAATATTCCATATTATGAACTACTGGAGGCATCCGTTAACCATTAGCTAGTCGAGGTGAACCATGCCTTCTCAGTTTCTACTTTGTAGATTAATTACTTAATAGCTATACTCATCTAAAAAGAATTAAGTGTTTAGTTAAAAGTAGTATTACGAACCATTTTGTAACACAGTCTCTGAAATTGAGAAAATAATTAAGGCAATGGTGAGCTGAAGATTCAAGTGTTGATCAGGAGAATAGTCTCGGTATCATGTTTAGTTTTTACCTAATTTATTGGTAGCCTTGCATGCATGGTAATTTGTTGTTGATTTAGGAATAGGCGCAGCAGAAGCAACTCCATCGGTTTGAGGTTGAACAATATTATGAGGATTTTGGTTTAGCCTATGATTATGTTATTGGCTTCTTACGGACATGAGAATTCCAATGCTTCCTGCTTTTGATCACAGCGGCCTACGCCACGAGTTTTGATATAATCAATCAGCTTTTGATTTGTCACGTCCCGGAGTACGGGAGGTGACGTGGTGGTTTAATTAAGTTAATTAAATAAAGATTTAGTTAAAAAGAGGGTTTTAGATTCAAATTTATGATTAAAAAGTGATAATTTTAAAACCGTTTAAATGGAAGAAATTAAGGAAATAAAATGAATCATTATAATAATTAAGCAAATAATAAGAATACTCAAATAGATAAGTATGGGGTGGAACGCGTATGGATCCCACTGGCCCACATATTGTGCACACACATGTAGTACTGACAATATTATGATACAACCACAGTCCAAGATAAAAGAGAAGTTAAAATCTTACATGCCTTGAATTATAATTTAACGTACCAAGTTCTTCTACTGATCGTAAGTCCGGTCGGCGGACTCTTCTCCAATCCTATGCTGATATCCACCTAGGGTTAAGATTTTAAAACAATAAAAATGTGAGCGAAAGGCTCAGTAGGACTATATTTGAAAATTA
>CAMOHE010053609.1:0-14553 GCA_946598075.1 Artocarpus hirsutus
TAAGTTTTAATATGATTGATGCAATGAAAGATATGTTCCTATGAAAATGTGCCTAGTGCACTATTATGATGATGATAATGATGATGATGATGATGTTCATGAAATGTTTTTAAGTTGTGAGAATTATAATGTACTTACTAAGCATTGGCTTATTTAAGTTTTTCATCATGTTGCAGATAAGGATAAGAAAGTGATGGAGTAGGTGGAGGACAATGACAGGCGTGTGAGCTAGGAAAGAAGAATTGCAAATGGAAGAACGCCAAGGAAAGAGACTATAATGAAATATTCCATGTTTTGTGAATTTGAGTACGTTTATAATTTAAGGATAAGTTTTATAAATTTTGTGAATGTTGGTTTAATATATTTTATAAATTTTCTTCCCCATCTGAAGTTTTAAAACTTATTTTTAAAACAAATTTTTCTTTTGTTTGGCCTGCTGACCATACTGGTCAGACTGCCGAATAATTCTGATCGGCATGCCGGTTGCCATGTATCGGCCTGCCGATCTTGTTGATTTTAAAACCCCATTTTGCAAGGCCTCGGATGGCCTGTCGATGGGTGACCTTCGGCCTGCCGGTTGAGTTCGGCCTGCTGAAATTAAAAGTTCGGCCTGCTGGCCGAGATGTGTTCAAACAATTTTATCTTTTGTTTTCAAAGGTCATTTAATTTTAAATGATATTAGCAAACTATTTACAGAATGTTTACGGAAAAGCGAATTATTTAATTAAGTAAATTTATAATTTCTTATAAATTGTATTTCTATAAAAAAAAAAAAAGAATGTATGTGAAGATCCTGGGAATGCTTTTCCAAACTATGATTTCAAATACATGTTATCAATTACAATAGTTTGCTCCAATTATGTTTTAAAGAAGGAATGTAATGATATCTGTGACGTCCAAAAAAGGGGGCGTTACAAGAGCTAACTGCATAAATTGTTGAGGTACTGAAGCGAAGTTAAATACAGTAGGTGCTCATTAGCAATGGTTTGTCCTTAGTGTTGTTGAACCTCAGGTTGTGATTCTCTTGCTTTTAGAGAGCTTTTCTTTTTTTTGCCGTTTCTTTCCGCTTAGATCTTGGGGAACATGGCTAGGTGCTCGGCTTGTCTTTGTCAATGTGATGACTTCAACTAATCTCTTCGGCCATGCAACAAAGCTTCATGCTACTTCACCCACAGTTGTTGCTTCAAGTGTGGGAACAGGCAATTTAGCTGTTCTAACTCTGATGGTAGTGATGCTAACATGCACGTTCTCTTCCTCTAATAGTCGTCCATGAACTGTATCAGTTGGAAGGCTCTCCATCTACACCTTCCCAAGCGCAAAAAGTGTACACCCACCATTAACTCTATCCTCAATGAAGAGCCTACATTGTTCGGGCCCTTGATGAGGAGGTGACAATTGGACTTTTGGAGCTTCTGCTATAGTATTGGGAGGGTTACAACTAGCTTTGAAGTTGTTGCTTTGTGAGATGCTATCATCTGTCGACTTACTACGTCCTTGGGAAATGAGCTCAGTCACAAGACTTTGGAGTTTTGTAATCTCCATCTGCATCTTTGACATTTGAGAATTCAATTTTGATGATCCTGGTTGGAGGTCGAAGTATTGAGACTGCTTTATATACTTTGATTGATCGCGAACACGTCTTGAATGTTCCGGTTTCCCTAGTGCCCTTGTCAAAATGTCATCATTACCGACCGATTGGAAGCTCCCTTGACTTTGTTGCGTTGTGTATTCATCCTGTACAAGAACAACACAACCATGTTATTCAAGCAATCCTTCATCCACCCGTAGTAAAATACAAATTAATTGTTTGTGTCCAGTAGACTTACAATCAAGTTGGAAATCTATGCTACTTTTGGATTTTTAAACTGGCCATCGGGACCTTGATGTGATTTTACCCACAACTCCTCCCATGTTGGTTGCACGCCTATCTTTGCAAACTGTGTTACGCTATGTTAGTAACATAGTAATGTAGCAATAATTGATATATGTAGTTTGAGTTAATTAGTAACGTACCATGGATTGCTCGAGCTCCCTATAATCCACTCGGCCAACCATAGAGCAGTATTCATTTTCTGCTCTTATTTTTCTTGCATTTGATGATAGCAGTTGGAAATCACTGGAATGTCGATACCTCACAAAAGCTTCCCAATATTCATCATTTATGGAGAGGTAGTAGTGTGCTACCATAGGAGGCCATTTATATATATTTACATCCTCCTCCGGAATGAAAAGGTATGGCTATATGAAGGTAACGTAGAGGTCAGATCTGAACCCCTTTTCTAATCGCTGCAAACCTTTAAAGCCTTTTTCCTATACCAATCCTCAACTGTGAAAGTTTTGTATATCTCTCTCCAAATCACATCTTTTACTTTATCTAAATCCTTAGACCTCCAATCTTTTGTCCATATTGGAACGTGCTCTCGACAAAGGACTCCGATCCAACTACTTAATTCATGACTGGGTGCGCCTTCTGGTTGGCCTTTTGAATCAAAAGTCACTTCAATTCTTAAACCTTTCTTTCTCATCCGATGAATTTTTTTCATTAATGTTGCCCTTCGATCAAAGTCCACTTTTGGATCAAATTCGATTTGCCTTCATGGCTTACTGCAATGGTTTCCCTTGCTATATTGCGTTGTAGATGAAGTGCAGCCTTCGTACTCCTTCTCGTACTGGTCACTATCGAATTTGTGAGGCATTGTACCTATGTAACGTATTCAAAAACTAACATATACATACTAATATTAATCACAAACTACACATATTCACATACTAATATCATGAATTGCACAATTTCACATAATTTTTCTCTAATTGACATATTGACATATCCACCACGAATTGCACAATTACTTTCCATCTTCACATATTCACAAGCTTATATATTGACATAATTTCATGTAATCAAATCTTAACATATTCACAATTGCACAATTTCAACGACACTTTTCACATATTCATATAATTTCACATAATTACACATATTCAGAAGTTTACACATATTCACAATTACATATATAATTTCACAAATTGTACATATTCACATAATTTCACATGTTTGATATATTGACATATTCACCACAAATTGTATAATTACTTGTCAGCTTCACATATGCACAATTTCATAAATTGACATAATTTCACATAATCAAATATTGACATATTAACATTTATAATTGATTACACGATGAGGGGGTTAGGGGGCTGGGGGCAAGGGGGCTGGGGCATGGGGGAGAGGGTGCAGGGGGGGTGAGGGGGAGGGGGCGGGTGGGGCTGGGGGCAAGGGGGAGGGGGAAAGGGGGGCGAGGGGGTTAGGGGAGAGGGTGAAGGGGAGGGGGGGGTACTGGACGGGGCGAGGGGGCTGGGGGAGGGGGGGAGGGGGCGAGGGGGGGTAAGGGGAGCTGGGCTAGGCTAGGGGGAGGGGGGACGAGGGGGAGGGTGGGGCTGGGCTGGGGGCGGGGGGGCTGGGCGGGGGGGAGGGGGAGTGGGCGGAGGCCGGGGGGGGCAGGGGGGGCCTAGACTAGGGGTGAGCAGGCTGAACTGAGGCAAAAGGGGGCTGGGGCATTGGGGGAGAGGGGGAGGCAGCAGAGGGAGCGAGGGGGAGGGGGAGAGAGAAAGAAAGGGAGGGGGAAGAGGGGAGAGAGAGGGGGAACTTACCGGAGGTAGGGCGGCGCCGTGGAGATGGTGGCGACGGAGGGAGTTTTTAATGGGTGTGGGTGTTTTTAGAGAGAGAGAGAAAGAGGGATTTGAGATAGAGAGTGAGGAATGGGTTTTTAGAGATAGAGAGAAAGGGATTTGAGATAAAGAGTGAGGAATGGGCGCGCATATAATGGGTGTGGGTGGCGCGGATTTCAAAAATTTGAAGCAAAATTTGGAGGGGCCCCGGTAGCTACCATGATGGTTTTTGAAAGAAACCGTCGTGTAAGGTAGACCTACCATGATAGTTTCTTGTAGAAACCGTCGTGGTAGGTCTACCATGACAATTTCTTGAAGAAACTGTTGTGGTAGAGAAGAAACTGTCATGGTATCTCTACCACGATAGTTTCTTCAAGAAACCATCGTGGTAGAAAATCTTCCATGACGGTTTCTTGCAGAAATCGTTGTGGAAAAAATGTCTAACAACCTTTTTCCACACATTTTATTTTTGCTACCTAGGATGGCCAGCCCGTGTGTTAAGCATCCTATGGCCTAGAATGTATACTTTATCTCCATTTTCACTAAAAATTTAACTATAGATCAATATACAGAAATTGCCATTAGATTGAAAAATGTAGTAAATTGCACAAAAATGTTACACGTAAATTGACATATATACAAATTATTAATGCTCATCTTTTAACCTTTTTTTTTCATTGGTTCATCAATACGTATCCATTCCACATCTTCATGAAGCAAGTGCGAAACAACATCTTCAAAATTATCTATCTCATCAACCAGTGGCACTCCGTTTGTGAATGAAGGGATGCCCGCGCAATCTTCATCAACTTCTTCACCATCGATAACTATTCTTGGCTTTGTCAGGACGACTAGAGACAACTCTATGTCTTGGGGATCAGTAGTGTAAAAAACTTGGATTGCTTGTGATGCCATAATGAATGGATCATTCCTGTATCCCAATCTTCTAAAGTCAACCACCGTGATGTCGTCATCGTCGTTCTTAACATAGTTATTGTCGGCCCACTTGCACTTAAAAAGTGCTATCCGTAATCCCCTATAATCAAGTTCCCAAATATCTTCAATGAATCCAAAGTAGTTCATGGTCCCATATACCGGATTCTTGTCCTTGGCAGAGGCAATATGCATAGCCTTTGCATTGAGAGTGATACTGCTATTTTGCACTGGATGCTTCTCATCCCTTTTGCGAGTGTAGAAAGTGTAACCATTTATGGAATATGACATGTACCTTGTAACTACCGATGATGGACCTCTAGCTAGGTTCTTCAACTCCAGTGACATGCCTCCATCTTGTGATGTGGACCACTTGCCATAGATGTATACTCTAATCCACAACCAAAAGGTCCGGTTGTGTTCATCTTGCAACCACTTCTCATTTCTTGCTCTATTTGGGAATTTTTTTTTTAATCTGTTCATGTGCACCTCAATGAAAGGCTCCACTTCATTAGTATTATGCAAGACATAGAGACAAGCTTGCTCCCACTCCTCTCGAATTACTGAAGAAGGATTGCCTATAGATAGTCCCCTAGCATCAATGTTTATAGTCTTTGGCACCCCAATTATGTCTGCATTAGATAGGTACTCGGAGCAAAATTCAACTGATTCCTCAGCTATGTAACTTTCTACAATACATCCCTCTGGCCTATTTCGATTCTTCACATAGCCCTTCAAAACCTTCATATATCTTTCAAATGGGTACATCCATCTAAAATACACCGGTCCGCATAACTTAACTTCACGTACTAAGTGCACCGTTAAATGAATCATGATGTCAAAAAATGTCAGTGGGAAATACTTTTCAAGCATGCATAAGGTTTGCACCAACGCCGATTGTAGTGAATCTAGCATAAGTGGATCAATGACCTTCGTGCATATTGAATTGAAAAATGAACACAACTTAGAAATTGCAAATCTCACATCCTTTGTTAGAATTCCACGCAAAGCATGTGGTAGTAATTGCTACATCAACACATGACAATCATGTGTTTTCATGCCAATAAGTTTCAAATCCTTCACCGACACCAACTTTTTGAAGTTTTAAGAGCTTTCACAGAGCTTTCTCTTTTTCGCTTTGGATAACGTGTGCTTTGCCGGAGGTAAGTATGTCTGGTTTCCTCTTCTCTCGGGAAACTAATTAGGCCTAATCTCCATTTCCATGAGATCCAACCGAGCTTTTTAACCATCCTTTGTCTTTCCTGGAATGTCAAGCAATGTACCGACTACGGATTCACAAACGTTCTTCTCAATATGCATAACATCCAAGCAATGACGAACAAAAAGTGTCTTCCAATAGGGAAGTTCAAAGAAGATTGATCTTTTTTTCCATGGCCCATCATTTTGCATCTCCTCCTTACCTCACTTTTTCTTACCAAATACGACTCTTATATCTTGTACCATTTCAAATATTTGTTCACCCATCAAAGGGCGTGGAGGGTCTCTTTCTTTGCTATTGCCATCAAAGGCTTTCTTTTGTTTGAGGTAGCGATGATCTCTTGGCAACCATTTTCTATGACCAAGAAAAATAGTTTTATTTTCATTTTTCAATCATTTGTGAGACGTTTCCACCATACAAATAGGACAACCAATAGAACTCTTCATCGAATAACCAGATAAATTGCCATTTGTGGGGAAGTCGTTAATAGTCCATATCAACATCGCTTGGAGTGTGAATGTCTCTTTTCGGTAAGCATCTCTAACTTCAACTCCCTTTTCCCACAACATTTTTAGATAATTGATTAACGGTCCCAAGTATACTTCAATGTCATTGCCTGGTTGATGAGGACCCAAAATCAATAAAGACAACATTAAAAACTTCCGCTTCATGCACATCTTTGGAGGGAGATTATAGTTAACAAGTATTACGGGCCAAGTACTATGCCTACTACTCATGTTACTGTTAGTGATATGCCCTAGGCCAATTATGTAATGATCACATATTGACTTCATTACATTTGCATTTTATTAATAAAGAGGCATTTTCATTATTATTATTATTATTTTATGAATAGTTAATTCTGCCTAAGGTCATCAAGTATGTGACTTGATAGTATTATTAGGATAATAATGAATGAAGACTAGTATGAAGTTTGACTGATGATTATGTTTTACTAATCATGCATATGAGATACTAAGTCAACTCATAGATACATATTTGAGAAATGATGTATTGGATCGACCCGTTATGAGAATACTACATGGGTAATTGTCATAAGTGATTCTCATCACAATAGTATTATCCTAGTCCTCTGACCTGAAATTATCATGGTTTCCTACATGACAAGTTCTATATTTTGACACAATCTAATATTGTCTTTAACAGGATGATGGAATAGATTGTCGTTGGATATAAAGTGAATCCACAATACAAACTTCACGGAATAAACAACAAAATCAACAACTATTTATCAATTTCGGATTAATTATACATCACGATCAACAACTATTTCTCACTTTCTACAAAAAAACTTACAATTTGGGCTAAGATTAAGGAGTGTGGAGGTGGAGAGAGACGGCAGCGGCTGATTTGGATGGGTCTGTGTTTATATTTGTGAAGTTTGTTTCTGAAATGTGTCTAAATGCCGAGGTTCGAAAGGAGGTTTTAAGTAAGCTACTACGACGGTTTTCTAAAAAAATCATCGTGGAAGATACCACGACGGTTTTTCGAGAAAACCGTCGTGGTATATTTGAGATACCACGACGATTTTCTCAAAAAACTATCGTAGAATACGAGAGATACCATGACGGTTTCTCGAGAAAACCGTTGTGGTATCTCAAATATACCATGACGGTTTTCTTGAGAAACCGTCATGGTATCTGTCGTATTTCATGATGGTTTTTAGGAAATGGTCATGAAATAAAGGTCGTGTAATCAATAATTTCTTGTAGTGGTTGTAATATTAACATTCCCAACTACCTACTTTATTATGCCTCCAAAATACAAGGAATAAGATTGGATTCTTGAATCTGTAATGAGTAAACCAAAAGATAAAATTCCATAAATTGGAGTCTACTAACAACTTAGGATTAAGATTAAAATTTCACTATATACTACTAGAAATTATTTATCCATTCATATCACATCATATCCTAGCCCTACATACTCATATTATGTACAATCCTCTTATTTAATGACTCACTACATTAACAGTTTGGATAAGACTATTTTCATTCTCAATTGAAATGACCTGTACTAATAATGCGCAATTAAAGATTCCGTACTTTAATTGAATAATTAACTACAATTAATTATATATTACTTTTAGTTATCATCTTTTAATATTACCCTTTGGTAAATAATACTTATATATAATATTTAAGGTTATATGGATAATTATTGAATTTTAATGCTATTCATAAAGTACTTAAAATACATGCACACAAGTATAATGAAAAGTTCACTTCACTTATTTATAAATGCCTTTTACAAAAATATCATATGCTTTAAAGGCGTCTATGCTAACAATAAGTATCGAACATATCTTTAACTTTAAAAAAGTTAGGACAAAAGTTTTATTATGGGTGAAGAATGGGCCACCCAACCTAATTTTCTATGAAATTATGTTGTGATTGCAAGTATAGTTTGGCAATAAATCCACGCTTTTCTTTATTAAAAGATGAAGAGTTCAAGTTCCCCAACCCCAAGTTCAAAAAGAAAAAAAAAGCTATGTTAATTGTTAATTATCCATTGAATATCACAGTTAAATCATACTTTGCCATAAATGTAGTCTTCTGAAGAAATATTAATACAAGAGGAGAACATAAAGACATAAGGTTATATTTAAAATGGAAAAATAATGGATATGTAGGTGCCAAATGATTTCCTTAATTATGCACACATATACATACATTGTCATACATGCATATATTTATATATTAGATTCTTCAAAAAAATTCATACATAGATACATAGGTTTTTCTATGATCCCCTTGTGGAGGTCCTCTGTTAGAACATATATGAGTAAAAACATAACATGATTATTAATGAACATAATATTGATGTTAAAGAGGTGTTATACGTCTTTGTTATGGTTTTTCAACATCGATATTATGTTCAATGACTGTTATATTATTTTTTTGCTTCTGCATGTTACGTTGGAGAGATGCTTCCCTATAGAAAACATATATATATATATATATATGTATATTTATATGAATTATCTCCCATCAAAAACCTAGACCAATTAGGTACTTGTAGTATTTTTCATTCGTCAATGTAACATCAATTATAAGTTTGTATAACACTTATCTTTTCAGTGTAAAATGTAAAAAAATATAGGCACAACAACATTTATCTGGCGAAATGAATTCGAAATAAAATGCAGAGATACCACACGCAAGTTTATAGTAGTTCACTCACAACTGAGCTACGTCCGTTGTTGAGTTATGGTTCACTATTTCCTGAACTTGATACAAATTATAAGGAATCCTTTGACAATAATGTAAAAATGTTGGAAATAGGAATTTTTAATTTAAAAAAAAGGTTGAGATGAGTACTCTGTATGCGTGAGAATAATCGTCTCAACTAATGCTTCTCCCTATGTGCCTTTAGTTACTTTTTTTCCTCTTTCTTTTATCTTTATAAATACTCAAGCTTCAAAATATTATATATTTTTCATTTCAAAATATTATAGATTTTTCATTTCAACTTTGATTAAGATGATTCTTTTTCTTATGCATTTGGAACAAACAAAGGAACAAATTGTTGGAAGACAATTATGCAACGAAATTTAAAAAATTAAAAATAAATTCATTTCCAATAATTGAATTAGATATGTTATATATCATAAATTATTCATAGATCTTCGTACCCCTATAGGAGAGGTAACAATACCTCTAACTGAATTGATTCTATAAAACTGCTACAAGAGAATTGCGTCCGAAAGAGCTTCAACCAATCGGTCTTCTTTACTATTCTTTTTTCCACGACTAGAGTGTAGTGTACACACATCATTCAATCTTCTTCTTGGTAACAAACCTCCTTCCAACCATAAGAGAATACGAAGAATAATTGCTTTTGATGTTGATTAATAATTCTATAGGAGTTTTAGAGTTTCTCTCTCTAGAGAAACTCTCTCTAAATTTCTCTAGTGATCTACGAAATAATAAGAATAAGTTTCCTATTTATAATGGTTGGTAAGTAATCAATTCTACTAAAAGAGGGTTTTCAAATTCATCTCTAGGCCAAAAACTCGCATCATGACACATAAAGACGAATTTGTTCAAGTGGCTGTACAACTGGTCGATTGGTCTGGGTTGGAAAGCTACCCCTCAATGGCTTAATCATACTAGTTGACCGGTCCAAGCCATCGGTCGACCGGCTCTTCCCTGATTAAACATTTTCCTATTTTATTTAATTAGGGAATCTCTCATCAAGCCTCACTTTTAATTCAAACAACTATAGACGTTGGATATACAATTAGACTAAACAAGGTTAAAGACAAGATTAATGAATTAACTGGAAATGTTTTGGCCTTAAAATCGTCATTATTATGTTCTAGAATGCTTGAAATCCTAGTTAAATCAATAACAACAATATTTATCTAGTAAAATCAATTCAAGATAAAATATAACAAAATACAAGATACCATATACAAGGTTATAGTGGCTCACTCGTGTTTGAGCTACATCTACTGTTGAGTTGTGCTTCACCATTTGTTGAACTTGTTACAAATTACAAGGAATCCTCTTATCGCAATGTAAATAAGTTGGAAATAGGAATTTTTAATGAGAGAAAGGTTAAGAAGAGTGCTCTATAAGCATGCGAATAAGGATGCCTTCAACTAATGCTTTTTCCTATATTTATAGACTTCTCTCAGAGTTTATGGGCTTTAATACATTGAAAGTGGGTCTGAATAGTGCTTACGATAGTAAGACACGTGTTACTTTCTGATTATGTGCAAGTTTCCAACCCTTTTTCCTTGATCTATTATGTGAGTTAGTGGGTCATCCTTTGTTAGTTTCGAGCCTAGATCTAAGACATCGATCCCAATGAGTAAAGAGACGTAATTTTCTACTTAATCCTTAACAATCTTTAACCATCTATTTCAAGCACATTGAACATAATATACCCGTTACATCGAACAATGCTGATTTGTCATACCCATTGAATCCTTATTCTTTGATTTGGGCTTATGTAAATCATGCCCCAACAATAACTTAATATATTAGTTAGCTAAACTAAACATTTATATACTGATAATCGTATATGAAATAAAATAAATAGAAGTAATACAACACATTTATCTTAAACTAGTTTGTAAAATTAATTCAACCAATAAACTAATATAAATTATTACAATCTAATTAACCAAATTCAAACTAGTCATAGAATTGACATAATTTGCCAATTCTAGGAAAAACAAGTCATATCGATATTGGAAAATATATAAACTAGCAAAGGGGACTCGATGGACATATATAGATCACTAAATATAAATTGGCATGTCTCTGGCATGCTTATCGTACAAATATTAACTCTAATGTTGCTACACTAAAAGCTTAGAGCTGCAATCCTAGACTATATACAAAATTACAAAACTTCAATAAGTTTTTTGTCTATGACATATCATGATATCATACATAAAAGGCTTGAGAACAAGTTCTATTTTACCTTCTCGACTATGTTTATTCACTACAAGAAAATATTGATTACACGACCTTTATTTCACGACCGTTTCACAAAAACCGTGATGTAAAGGGCAAAAAATGCGTGGCAAGTTATGCCCGTGAAAACGAAGACCGTCGTGAGAAGGTGGGAAGATACCACGACGGTTTTATGAAAAAACCGTCGTGGAATACTAAGATACCACAACTGTTTTCTACAAAAACTGTCGTGGTAGCTCTAATTTACCATGACGGTTTTATTAAAAACCGTCGTGATATCTTCGAGAGTTAAAACAAAAAACGGAGGTGAAAAATCGGAGCTACCACGATGGTTTTTGGAGAAAACCGTCGTGGTAGCTCGAATCTTCCACGACAGTTTTCTCCAAAATCCGTCGTGGTAGCTTCGATCTCTACCATGACGGTTTTCTTCAAAAACCATCGTGGTAGCTTCATTTAAAGCCCTTCCCATCCTTGGCATTCAGACAGTACATTTTAGAAACACACTTTACAAATACAAACACAGACCCTTCCGAATTAGCCGCCGCCGTCTCTCTCCGCCTCTACACTCCTTAATCTCAGCCCAAATTGTAAGTTTTTTTTGTACAAAGTGAGAAATAGTTGTTGATTGTGTTGTATAATTATTAATCTGAAATTGATAAATAGTTGTTGATTTTTTTCTTTATTTCGTGAAGTTGAAAAATAGTTGTTCATTTTGTTGTTTATTCCGTGAAGCTTGTATTGTAGATCATGGGCATGATTTCTTCGTTTTATGATGAGTATGTGTAACTTGTTTAATTTATGATGGCCGGGTGATATTTTTTTTATGATTAATTAATATATGTAGGCATGGGTATATATATAAATTGTGAAATTAATTTTAATTGAATAATTGCTATTTATTATTTTGATTTAGGAATTGCAAAATGGATAGGAAATGGATGTGGGATTTTCGATTGTCTGAAGAGTATGTGAATGGTGTGGAAGAGTTCTTGGATTTTGCCAAAAGTCATGCAAATGGTGATAAAATTCGATGTCTTTGTGTTCAATGTGAAAACCATAGATTGCATCCAATTACAATTGTTAGAGGACATTTATTTCAAAATAGAATCATAAGTAGTTATCAAACGTGACATTTTCATGGCGAGTCTAATTTCAATCCAACCTTACTAAATAAAGAAAAGCAATCTATTGTGGAGGATAAAATGGAGGATGAAGACAATATGGTTGACATGGTCAATGATTTAGAAGAACACTTTGTGCACCGTTCGGATTTATTTGAGACAATGATGAATGATGCAGAGACACCAGTGTATGAGGGGTGTACCAATTTCACTAAATTGTCTGCTTTAGTTGGATTATGGAATTTGAAAGCATCGGGTGGCTGGTCGAATTCTAGTTTCACAAAGCTGTTGGAATTTTTACGAAGGCTTCTACCAGAGGGTAATAAATTACCAACTAGTATGTATGAGGCTAAGAAGACTTTGAGCACTTTGGGAATGGATTATGAGAAAATTCATGAATGTGAAAATGATTGTGTTCTCTATAGGCATGAGTATGAGGACGAGAATTATTGTCCAGTTTGTCAACAAACAAGATGGAAGAAAGGAAAGGAGCCAAAAGACGGCAAGAATGGAGTGCCAAGAAAAGTGTTATGGTACATTCCACCGGTACCACGTTTGAGGCGTTTATTCAGAAACGCAGAACATGCCAAGAATTTAACATGGCATCATGACAAACGGGTGGATGATGGTATGCTTAGACACCCGGCTGATTCACCACAATGGAAGACTTTTGAAGCCGATCATCCCAACTTTAGTGCGGATCCAAGAAACATACATTTCGCTTTGTCGACTGATGGAATGAACCCACATGGTAACATGAGTAGTAGGCATAGCACTTGGCCCGTAGTACTTGTTAACTATAATCTCCCTCCGAAGATGTGCATGAAGCGGAAGTTTTTAATGTTGTCTTTATTGATTTCGGGTCCTCACCAACCAGGCAATGACATTGACGTATTCTTGGGACCGTTAATCGATGATCTGAAAATGTTGTGGGAAAAGGGAGTTGAAGTTAGAGATGCTTACCGAAAAGAGACATTCACACTCCGGGCGATGTTGATATGGACTATTAACGACTTCCCCGCATATGGCAATTTATCTGGTTATTCGGTGAAGAGTTCTATAGGTTGTCCAATTTGTATGAAGGAAACATCTCACAAACGGTTGAAACATGGAAAGAAAACTGTTTTTCTTGGTCATAGAAGATGGTTGCCAAGAGATCATCGCTACCGCAAACAAAAGAAAGCCTTTGATGGCAACAGCGAAGAAAGAGACCCTCCGCGCCCTTTGACGGGTGAACAAATATTTGAAATGGTACAAGATATAAGAGTCGTATTCGGTAAGAGAAAGCGAGGTAAGGAGGAGATGCAAAATGGAGGGCCATGGAAAAAAAGATCACTCTTTTTTGAACTTCCCTATTGGAAGACACTTTTTGTTCGTCATTGCTTGGATGTTATGCATATTGAGAAGAACGTTTGCGAATCCGTAGTCGGCACATTGCTTGACATTCCCGGCAAGAGTAAGGATGGTGAAAAAGCTCGGTTGGATCTAATGGAAATGGATATTAGGCCTAATTTGTTTCCCGAGAGAAGAGGGAACCGGACATACTTACCTCCGACAAAACACACGTTATCTAGAGCAGAAAAGAGAAAGTTCTGTGAATGGCTTGCTTCATTAAAAGTACCAGACGGGTATTCGTCAAACTTTAAAAAGTTGGTGTCGGTGAAGGATTTGAAACTTATTGGCATGAAAACACACGATTGTCATGTGTTGATGCAGCAATTACTACCACTTGCTTTGCGGGAATTCTAACAAAGGATGTGAGATTTGCAATTTCTAAGTTGTGCTCGTTGTTCAATTCAATATGCACGAAGGTCATTGATCCACTTGTGCTAGATTCACTGCAGTCGGAGTTAGTGCAAACCTTATGCATGCTTGAAAAGTATTTCCCACCGGCATTTTTTGACATCATGATTCATTTAACGGTGCACTTAGTACGTGAAGTTAAGTTATGCGGACCGGTGTTTTTTAGATGGATGTACCCATTTGAAAGATATATGAAGGTTTTGAAGGGCTATGTGAAGAATCGAAATAGGCCGGAGGGATGTATTGTAGAAAGTTACATAGCTGAGGAATCAGTTGAATTTTGCTCCGAGTACCTATCTAATGCAGACACAATTGGGGTGCCAAAGACTATAAACATTGACGCTAGGGGACTATC